>OVAU01002749.1:0-11989 GCA_900406315.1 Biscutella laevigata subsp. laevigata
ATATATATATATATATATATATATATATATATATTAGACATAGATTTCCTAATATGATCTATTTATTCTTCACAATAATTCGAATTCGAGACCTCATTATCTTTAAAGATATAATCACAAGTTAAGCTGTCAGGGTATTTCTTTATTTTTTTTTTAATTTGTGTATTTATAACATCATTGTTTATGTAATTGGTGGAGAAAATTGGCAAATACTTGTGTTCTTCTATGTATAGCTAACTTCAGTCAGGGTTGATCTGGATTAAAACAAGTAAAACTAAAATTTTAGACACTAAAATATGTAAATAAATTTAGAACACCGAAGTTAAAAATTTGGTATATGACATAATAGTTTAAATACATCAATTTTTTTTTTTTTTGCTTTAGACAGAACATTCATTTAGACCGGTATTATCCATATTTAACTTTTTGGTATGAATGATTCATCTATCTTGATTTGAATTCAAGCCACAATTTGTGGAATCCAAAATGCTTTATTTTATCTTCCATCTTTCATTTTAGTTCTGATCCGAACCTCGTAGTCACCAAACACCATTTTGAAGGCCTATCAGTTACGTTTGCTCAAGAGCCCTCGATCGTACACATAGTGTATTCATATTACAGTGCTAAAATGGGGTTGTGACCACACGATCAACTGTGGGAGACCTATGTTAATAACGATGACATGTTAATTTCATCCAGAAACGTGCTAAACAAGCAGCTTCACGTCTGACGAATAACGGTTCCATAACTTTCTCTGGGAAATTGGTGCATATGATGGAATGGATTGTCCATTGCCTCAAAGTAGGAAGACGAAGAGCAAGGTTCGTTTTTCTCATAAGAACCTTGAGTTGAGTACAAGGTTCGTTTCAACGATGGAATATTGATGAGAACCAACCGAAAGAACTTGTGCCGAGTACATCTGATAAAATGATAAAATGATAAAACAACTCTCTCAATGTATAAGAGTTTTCTATTTTTCCCGTCCCCCTTATGTGTTGCCAATGGCATTCCTTTATACAAGAGTGAGAGTGGAGATCATGATTACACAAAGAGTGAGAGTGGAGATCATGATGATCTCTTTATCCTAGAGTGGAGATCATGATTATCTCTTTATCCTAGAGTGGAGATCATGATTATACTTACTAAGACTAATTAATTATATTTACATTTACATGATTACTAACACCCCTCCTCAAGATGGAGCATGGAGATCACGAATGCCCATCTTGGACTTGAACCCGTTGAATTCCGAAGATCCAAGAGCTTTCGTCAAGATATCAGCAAGTTGAGACTTCGTAGAAACATGAGAGGTAGTAATCAAACCTGATTGTAGAGCATCACGCACGAAGTGGCAATCATTCTCAATATGTTTCGTGCGTTCATGAAAGACCGGGTTGGAAGCGATGTGTATGGCAGCTTTATTGTCACAATGTAGCTCAACAGGAGCAGCATGATCAACACCAAGAGAAAGCAAAAGAGCCTTAATCCACACAATCTCACGAACTGTAAATTGCATCGACCTATACTCGGCTTCAGCAGAGGAGCAAGAGACCGTCTTCTGTTTCTTTGTCTTCCAAGAAATAGGAGAATCACCAAGCTGTATCAAATAACCGGTGAGAGAGCGTCGAGTTAAGGGACAACCGGACCAGTCAGAGTCACACCAAGCTTTGAGCTTAAGTGAAGTATCAGCTCGCAAGAGAATGCCTTGGCCCGGATTACTCTTCAGATAACGAACAACCCTTAATGCGGCTTCCCAGTGATCAGTCTTCGGACTCTGCATAAACTGAGTCAGAATGTGAATAACATAAGACAAGTCTGGACGTGTGACAGAGAGATAAATAAGACGACCGACTAAACGTCTATAGCGAGCAGGATCAGCAAAAGGAGGTGATTCAGATAGAGCGAGACGATGATTCTGTTCAATAGGAAACAGAACCGGTCGCGCACCGAGGAGACCAACCTCAGCGATAATATCTAACGCGTATTTGCGCTGACATAGATAAATTCCCATAGGACTACGAGCGACTTCGATACCCAGAAAATATTTCAAGATGCCAAGATCCTTCATTCGAAAACAAGTACTCAAGTAAGTCTTGAACTCAGCGATCAAAGTAGGCGAATTTCCAGTAATAACTAAATCATCAACATATACCAACACAGCAATCTGAATGTCATCGCGACAAAAAGTGAACAGCGAGTAGTCGGAGAGACATTGAGTAAAGCCATACTTGAGCAATGCAGCTTGGAGCTTCGCAAACCAGCATCGCGGGGCCTGTCGAAGACCGTAGAGCGACTTTCGAAGACGACAAACCTGTGTTGGATCATCCGTTCGAAATCCAGGTGGAAGTTTCATGTAGACTTCATCATCAAGATCACCATGAAGGAAGGCATTATGAACATCCATCTGATGCGTTTCCCAGTTTTTAACAGCAGCAACCTCAAGAACAATGCGAATAGTTTGCATTTTAACCACTGGGGCAAACGTCTCAGAAAAATCCTCACCTTCAATTTGATTATTCCCAAGGCCAACCAGACGAGCTTTGTAGCGCTCAATCGACCCATCCGAGAGATACTTAATCGTGTAAACCCATTTACTACCAATGGTTGTTTTACCAGGTGGTAAAGTCTCAATCGTCCATGTTTCATTCTCTTCGAGAGCATCGATTTCAGATCTCATTGCAAGACGATATCTATCATCGAGCACAGCCTGTGAGGAATGCTTGGGAACAACATCAGTAGTAATGGCATGAAGGTACACACAATGAGAATCAGAAAAACGAGTAGATGAGACATGTTGATCAATCGGATAGCAACAATCGGAGGTCAAAGGTGTTGAAGCAGAGGAGGTGACCGTATTTAGAACATAGTCATGAAGCTTTGTCGACGGTATCCTCTGCCGTTTACCTCGCCCGAGATCAGACGTGTCAGTCACTTTCGGAGGGGGAACAGAGGAAGACGAAGTTGCCGGCCTTGGAGGCACAGAAACGACCGGCGTCGGAGTTACTGAGACAGAGGACCCTGATGATGTTGTATCCGAATCAGAACCAATAGGTTCGAGAGGAACAGACAAGTCAGGAACAGTAGCATCAACCGATTGATTATCAATCGTGGGAGGAGCAGCAACCGGTTCAAATAATCCGTCGTCATCAGTATCATAATGACGATCCATAGACTGAGTAGCGAACAGCGGAGTAGACGGAGAAGCTTTGGCATAAGGAAACTGATCTTCACAGAAGACAACGTCACATGAGACTTTAATCTTCCGAGTTTCTAAGTCAAAGACTCACCAACCTTTCTGTTTATACGGATAGCCAAGAAAGATGGCCTTGTTGCTGCGTGGAGTGAACTTGTCCCCGCCGTGGTTCTGATTGTGATAGTAACACAAGCAGCCAATCGTCCGTAAATGAGCTAATGGAGGAGGACGATCATATAAGAGCTGAAAGGGGGCCTTACCATCAAGAACAGAAGATGGTGTACGATTGATTAGATAACCCGCAGCCAAAATACAATGTCCCCAAAACTCAATGGGAAGAGATGCTTGAAAACGAATAGCACGCGCAACATTCAAGATATGTCGATGTTTCCTTTCGACTCTGCCATTCTGTTGCGGCGTACACACATGATGTTTCATGAAAGATACCGTGGGTACGAAAGTATTGGGCAAGACAGATAAACTCCGATCCGTTATCACTTCGAATAGTTTTTATTTGCTTTCCAAACTGTCTTGCAACCATTGCAATAAAGTCTGTCAACGTTTGCGGAGCATGCTGCTTGTCAGGCAGTAAATAAATCCAAAGAGCCCGCGAAAAATCATCAAGTATTGTCAGAAAATAACGCAAACCACACATAGCCGGAGTTCGATACGGACCCCAAAGATCGCAATGCACAACATCAAAAACAGTCTTTGCTTGATTCAAACTTAACGGAAAAGAAGCACGAGTTTGCTTTGAACGAATACAAATCTCACAATTCTTCAATCAAACTGTTTAGAAGTAGTGCATAAATCAGAAAGAGGCAACAAATCCAAAACATGAGCTCCAGGGTGGCCTAAACGCCGATACAAGACTTCCAAAGTACAACTGGTCGAGATGTGCATCGAAGCCGCATCATCCGAGGAGCAAAAAAAATACAGTCCGTTCTGCTCCTCACCCGCTCCAATCAGCGTCTTCGTAATGCGGTCCTGAATTATACATAGCTTGTCAGTAATCTGAAATACACAAGCTCTATCGCGATTCAACTGAGAAACCGAGATCAAATGACAGCGCAGGCCATCAACAAACATAACATTCTGAAGCACAAGATCAGAACTTAAACGAACTTTCCCAGTAGTCACTGAAGTCGTAAACCGACCATCGGCAAGCTTAACCATAACAGGAGCAGTCGTAATCATATCAAACAGAGCAGATCGAGAACCAGTCATGTGATTCGTAGCACCTGAGTCAAATATCCAAGAAGTGAAAGGGATCATACCAGAGAGTCTTGTGGTAGTAGCTTGTTCACGTTCGTTGAGCAAGTGTACAAGATTTTGCCATTGAGTATCACTTAAGCTACTGAGACCGATGCGATCAACATTGGTGACAACGTGATTCGCAGCAGCAACAGGAGCATTGGTGACGGCATTAGCACGAGCAGGTAACGATCTTCGTCCACGACCAGAAACAGGTGGAAGAGACTGTGGTGTCGAGACACTACGAGGACGTGGCCGATCACCCCACCAAAAAGGATAACCAAGCTTCCTGAAGCAATTCTCGACCAAATGACCAGTTCGCCCACAGCCAGTGCAAACCATACGAGACTTGACTTCAGCAGTTTGGTGAGGTGATGTGGTTTGGACTGCAAAGCTCATCTCTGCAGTGCATTCTGTAAGCAGTCGACTAGCACTTCGAGATTCTTCATCTTGTGTAAGAATTTGATATGCTTCATAAATGGAGGGTAACGGATCACGCGAGAGTATAGAAGACTTTACAGCACCATAGATGGTTTCATCCAGTCCCATAAGAAACTGATGGAGCTTGTCCTCTTCACGCTCTTTCGCAATATCCTCCATCGTTTTGGCCTGTTGATAATCAGCCAAACTCCTCCAGATTTAAGTCAACTTGCCATAGTACTCCTGCATCGGGAGACCTCTTTGATAGCAGTTGGCAAGTTCAGCCTTGAGACGTTGAACACGCTGTCCGTTGCGAACCGAGAAGCGACGTTGTATGTGAGACCATAGATCGTGTACACTCTCATAGTTGGAGAGAGAAGTGCACAGATTTTCATCAACCGTGAGTTTCACCCAGGAGATCACCATAGCATTATTCGCCCACCAATCTTCAAGATCTTCAGATGTAGCTGGTGGTTCAGGAATAGAACCATCAACAAACCCAAATTTTTTCCGAGCCTTGAGTGCAAGTCGAAGGTTCGTCGACCATTCCTCAAAGTTTGGACCACGTAGAAGAGGCTGCGAGATAACGTTCCCGGGATTGTCACCAGAGGACAAGTCATATGGATCAATAGTACGTCGTGTTCTAGAACGAGGGGGAGGGACAGGTAGAACAACTGAATCATCAGCCATAATGAATCTGGATCGGAGAAAAGATCGATTCAGAATAGGTCAAAGAGAGAAAAGAAGAACAAATGATCAACCAAGCTAAAAAAATTTGGATAATTTTAGCTTAGCGCTCTGATACCATGATAAAATGATAAAATGATAAAACAACTCTCTCAATGTATAAGAGTTTTCTATTTTTCCCGTCCCCCTTATGTGTTGCCAATGGCATTCCTTTATACAAGAGTGAGAGTGGAGATCATGATTACACAAAGAGTGAGAGTGGAGATCATGATGATCTCTTTATCCTAGAGTGGAGATCATGATTATCTCTTTATCCTAGAGTGGAGATCATGATTATACTTAATAAGACTAATTAATTATATTTACATTTACATGATTACTAACAACATCAAAGATAAAATAGACATATGACAAAATCAGGATACGTAACGTAGTGATTTATGCTAGTGTGGATACTTGTTACTATTGAGAATCAAATCTCCCAAATTATATATATTGTTGACAAAAAAAAAAGGAAAAATAAAGTAGGCACATGACATCTTTTCTTATATTATACCGACAATTGGATACATTGTCTTAAGCCAAATTTAAAAGTAGGATTGTCAATTGAGTTGTCCGTGTCTAAATGAACAAGTTCAACTAAACATTCTATTTTTGTAAACAAATTTGGTTTTAACCTAATTATGACCCCGTCCACTAACGTCTGCGTCCAAATGAGCTTGTCCGCATGCGGACCATGAAAACGAAAGTTGTGATTCGTGTGCTTTTAGCCTTTTACACGTCCAAATGGATATTGGTCCACACCAAATGAGTTTATATGCGTCGAAATAGGCATGTTGGCGGACATAGCATGACATAAAATTGTAACATTTTCCTCCACTTTAATTTTGACCAAATATTTTATAATTATTGAGTTGCCTAATGTTCAAACGGAGTTTACAACATTTACCTGCAGACATAAATGGGTCTTACCGTTTTTACCTGCTTATAGAAATTATCTAGAGTCTACCCATTTAACACTCCTACTTTTAAAGTAATAGGTTTGAATGCTATTTAAGTCCGATTGAAAGTTGTAGGTGCTTAATTTTCGAGTGGTATTTAAGATCCTCCGACTATTTTGCAAGGATCATCGTCTTTAAGAATAGCTAGTTATAGCAAGGTGTTTGAATTTCAATCCTCTAGAGGAAAAAGGAGATAAAGACAATCCAACATAGTGGGGAAGAAATCTATGCTGATGGTCGGGACCAATAATTAGGGATCCGATTCCAAAGAGGGGAATTAGAATTCTTTGGGTGATTTCTCTATTTCCCCAATATTCTCTTTCGAGTTGTATATTTCTTAGACTACTTCCTCTTTTTCCCCTTAATTTATCTAAGTTCCAAGGGAATCTATTTATAGTGTTACATGTGTCAAATTGATGGTGTCATTCAAATAATATGTATATAGTGTAAAGTTTATATATTTCAATACAAAATGAATAGATTATTTGTTAGTTTATTATGTATATATATTCGATTTATTAATTAATTAATAAATAAATCAAATAGTGCTAGTGTGGTTAATTAGGTCGATCTAGGAAAATCAACCTAGAGCATATATAAGAGTATATTCTCACATTTGATCAGTAGGTGGATTCTGGCGCAGCGTACGAACGATAATTCAGCTCAATCTAGTGGCTTTGAGAAACCTCCAGAGACCTGACTTCTTGAGTTAATGAACTTAATCAAAATCAACACAAGGCTTCTTGGATTGATGACAGAATCGAATCAATGCAAGGCTCTAAAGAAAACTTTAGTTTATTATCTTTTCAAAAAAACCCCTTTTTCAAAGCTAACTTAAGCGACCTTATATAGGACTTAGAGACGGTTGCTAATAACCTAACTCTCGTAAAAATAGAAGATGTACTAAAAGGAAAACAGAGATTAGAAAAGGAAAATCTTCAAAAGCCAAAATAGAAAAACGGTTGCTTGCTGGTGAATGTATCATGATGCTGCATCAGGTCCATCCGGGTTTGAAGGATTCGACTGCGAATCTGGAGCCGTGTCGGGTGGAACAAAACGTGAGAGATAACGAACATTGAAGACATCCGAGGTGGTGATGTGGGCAGGGAGTTGAAGGCGATAAGCGTTGTCATTAATGCGCTCCAAGATCGTGAGAGGACCTATTTTCTTTGCCTTGAGTTTATTGTAAGCATGAGCTGGCATCCGATCCTTAGTGAGAAATGCCCAAACTTGATCACCGACTTCAAAGATAACACGACGGTGGCGAGAATCAGACGCTGCTTTGTACTTGGATGAGGAGGACTCGAGATTTGTGATAACCTGTGTGTGAATCTTATGAATGTTGTCAACAAAATCATCAGCGACACCATGAAGACGTGTACGGTCTGGTAGAGTAGTTAAATCCAAGGGGCCACGAGGAAGAAGACCATAAACGACGTGAAACGGACTGAACCCCGAACTGCGATTAAGGGAATGATTATGCGCAAACTCTGCCTGAGGAAGTTTGGAATCAAAAGTCTTAATAGAATCACCGACAAGACAACAAAGTAAATTCCCCAACGACCTATTGGTCACCTCCGTTTGACCGTCCGTCTGAGGGTGATAAGCAGAGCTCATGTCAAGGCTGGTACCAAGCAGCTTCCAGAGAGACCTCCAAAAGTGGCCTAAGAATCGAGAGTCACGGTCAGACACAATTGAAGTTGGTAAACCGTGGAGTCTGTACACCTCACGGAAGAAAAGTGTTGCGACTTGAACAGCATCTGTTGTTTTTTTACACGGAACGAAGTGGACCATTTTGGAGAAACGATCAACAATGACAAAGATGGAATCGAAACCTTTTTGTGTACGAGGAAGACCCACCACAAAATCCATACTGATGTCAGACCATGGTTGAGTTGGGATAGGTAGAGGAAGGTAGAGACCAGCATTCGTGGCATGGCCCTTTGACGTTTGACAAGTCGTACATCGTTCGACAAAACGCTCAACATCACGGCGCAAGGCAGGCCAGAAATAGGACTGGGAGATCAAGTGCAAGGTCCGGTCACGACCGACATGTCCTTCGTTATGGGTTTCAGCAATCAATTGAAGACGAAGGCTGCAGTCAGGAACGCATAGTCGGTCGCCACGGAAAAGAAAGCCTTCATGAATAGTAAATTCACGTGAAACACCATTCTGTATGTCAAGAAGAATTCGACCAAAGAAATCATCAGACTCATACAAATCAGCAAAGACTGCAAATCCCGGGACGGAAACGTGGAGAACACTGAGCAAAGAATGGCGACGACTCAGCGCATCGGCAACTCGATTCGACGTACCCGACGTGTGCTTAATGACAAAAGTAAACTGCTGCAAGTAAGACACCCACGAAGCATGACGAGCTGATACTTTATCTTGGCTGTTCAAGTGTTTCAACGCGTCGTGATCAGTATAGAGAACAAACTCACGATGGAAAAGATAGTGTCTCCAGTGTTTGATTGCTTGAACCACAGCATAAAACTCAACATCATAGGTACTATAACGCTGTCGAGCTCCTGCGAGTTTTTCACTAAAGAAGGCGAGGGGTCTGTTACGCTGACTCAAGACTGCCCCAATGCCCAACTTAGAAGCATCACAGTGTAACTCAAAAACTTGAGTAAAATCAGGAAGGGCTAGTATAGGTGCAGAAATTAATCTGGCTTTAATGATCTCAAAAGATGTAGTCGCTGCAGGTGTCCAAGTAAATACACCATCACGACGAATACAATCGGTGAGAGGGGCCATCAAACTACTAAATTGCGGTACAAAGCGTCGATAAAAGGATGCGAGACCATGAAAACTTCGAGTTTCCGACAAGGTAGTCGGAGTGGGCCAAGATTTGATTGCATCCACCTTTCCTGGATCGACGGCTAAACCGTTGGCGGAGACAATGTACCCTAAGAAGTGCACCGCCGACGAGCCGAACTCACATTTTTTTAGTGTGGCAAAGAGCTTATCACGACGGAGAACAATGAGTACCTCGCGTAAGTGAGCAAAATGCTCAGTGAGTGACATGCTAAATATGAGAATATCATCAAAATAGACGACCACAAACTTGCCGATGAAAGGACGAAGGGATTGATTCATAACGCGCATGAAGGTACTTGGTGCATTGGACAATCCAAAAGGCATGACGAGCCACTCAAAAAGGCCTTCCCGAGTTTTAAATGCTGTCTTCCACTCGTCGCCAGGACGGATTCGAATCTGGTGGTACCCACTGCGAAGATCCAGTTTGGAGAAGATTGTTGCAGCACCAATTTGGTCTAAGAGATCGTCCAGACGAGGTATGGGAAATCTGTAGCGGACTGTAATCTTGTTTATAGCACGACTATCAACACACATTCGCCACGATCCGTCTTTTTTTGGAACAAGCAAAGCTGGGACTGCGCACGGACTTAGGCTCTCGCGAAGATATCCTTTGACCACAAGATCCTCAACTTGTCGGCGAAGTTCTGCATGCTCACCGGGACTCATGCGGTAATGGGCTCGATTAGGAAGAATAGCATCTGGAACTAGATCAATTCGGTGTTGAATGTCGCGGAGAGGAGGGAGGCCGGGTGGTAAATCATCAGGGAAGACGTCTTGAAACTCTGTTACTAGGCCGTGAAAGGCTTCTGGGATCGGTAACGCGGGTGTCCCCGTAGTCGAATTGATTAATATCAAAACACGTCCCTCTTCGCGAAGTATTTTCTCAAAAGGTTTTTGCTGCAAAATAAGGACAGGTGCTGAAGGTGGACTCTGTTTCTCGGGTAAGGAGGGTTGTAGAGTAAAATTACGATCATCATGACGAAAGCTATAGGTATTGCGATACCCATCGTGTTGTACGCGACGATCAAATATCCAAGGACGTCCCAAGAGAAGGTGACAAGCGTCCATTGGTGCGACATCACAATGAATTTGGTCGTGGAATTTGCCACCAATGGAGAACGAAACAAGAGCACGACGAGTGATTAACAAATCCGTCTTTTGATCTAGCCAAGCGAGTTTGTAAGGACAAGGATGGAGCTCGGTGGACAATTTGAGTTTGTTGACGAAGTCTTCAGCGATCACGTTCTCGCTACTGCCGGAATCGATGATAAATTTGCAGACCTTGCCTGCAATTGTGCATTTGGAGTGAAACAGGTTATGGCGTTGTGGATGTTCCTCAAGTTGGCGAGGCGCAAGGCAGACATGTCGAATCATCAAGCACTGTCCATTGTCGGCGACCAAATCCTCTGTTTCCTCAAGAGAGTCGGTGAGTTCTTCATCATAGATGGCCTCGACGTCATTGCCAGCATGATCGAGGAGGAGTCCCCGGCGGTTTCGTTTTGGACAGTTAGATTGACGATGGCCAATGTCATTGCAAGCGAAACAACGGATCGATGATGGTCGAGGTGGTGCTTTGTCCGTGAACGGCACAAGGGTAGTATCCTTTTGGGGCGGGAGTGATCCATCAGGAGGATGAGAAATCTGTAGTGGTGGAGCAGGACGGGGTGGGCGAGAGGTAGACCAAGAAAACGAAGTCTTGGTTTGTGCTTCGATGGTGAGTGCCTGTTGGTGAGCTTCAGATAGTGTTGTTGGGTTAAATAAAGTGACAGTGTGTTGAATTTGTTGACGAAGGCCAGCAGTGAACCGAGCCACCAATTGTCGTTCAGAATCCTGTAGATCAACACGTGTTAGAAGCAAGAAAAATTCGGTGGAATATTCATCGACCGAGCGAGATCCCTGACGAATATGGTGGAGGCGTTGGAACATCATCTGGTCATAGTTGAATGGTAAGAATGATTTCTTGAGTTTGGACTGAAGCTTGGTCCACGACATGATTTTAGGTTTGCCGAGACGTGCGCGTGTGGTTTTGAGCTGCATCCACCAAGCTGCTGCTCGACTGCGAAATCTCATGGTAAGAACAGGGACACAACGATCCATCGGTGCTCTTTTAAACTCAAGGATTTCTTCAACTGTTACAATCCAATCTAGAAGTTCCTCAGCGGAGGAAGTGCCATGGAATTCTGGAATCTCTGTCTTAAAACCTGTTTGCCATTGGAAACCATCATTGGCTCTCTGAATATGATCACGAACAACGGCATGGTTCTGGCGGATTGGATGAGCACCAAACGGGTTCTCATCGTCGTTTGCTTCTCCGTCGGTGTCGTAAGCTGGGTCGTCGGCGGGTAAGTCAACAGGGGGTGGTGGTGCGTAACGTTGTTCAGTGAGGGTTTGGAGGGCGGTGGTTAGAGTTTGCATCTGAGCCTGAAGCTCTGCTATTGCATCACGGTTGATCTCTGCTTCGGTTCGAACAGGGACTCGACGAGGTCTTGCCATGATGTAACAAAGAGGAAAAAAAAATTTTGGGGAGCGTAGCTTGGCTCTGATACCAACCTGGCGCAGCGTACGAACGTTAATTCAGCTCAATCTAGTGGCTTTGAGAAACCTCCAGAGA
>OVAU01002750.1:1649-11988 GCA_900406315.1 Biscutella laevigata subsp. laevigata
ATGTTTCTCTTCCCAAAAACTCAAAAGATGTTGCAGGAAGTTAAAACTAGCGAGAGACAACACTGGGGAGAAGAACGAAATTGGATTCACGTTCAACACAAAACCAAACTCCCGTAGTTTTCCCGGATCTCCCATGGACTTGAGTCGTGTATTCATTTTTAGATGATTGTATTCCTCATTTTTGGGATTAGTTTAGTTTGGTTTTGTGAAAAAAATGATAGAAAAATATTTAATGATTATCGGTTCAAATTGTTCTAAGTTATGAAAAATAACATTCTCATGTTGTAATGCTACTACCGACAGATTTGGTCAATTTTGTATTGGAGTTTTGTATACTTTATCATTTTGGTTATCCATGTTTGCATATGCAGAATGGGACCCTTGGGGTGTTCCAGATGACTACGAATGTGAAGTCATTGAGAATGATGCACCAATACCCAAACAAACATGTTCCACAGCACCGTCCTGGGCCTCTTCCTGAAGAGTTCTACAAGACCCTCCAAGCTGTAAATTCAGAATCCATTTCAGCTGGTGCCTCGAGCAAGCTTCAATTGAAGGAGTAGCTTTTAAGTGTTGACATTGTTTGTGCCGGTAAAACCTCAGTCTTCCATCTCTCTTACTCACTCCGTTCCTGTGTTCTATATGGGTGCTAATCCTAAAACCAAACAGTTGTGACCAGACATGTATCGTCGACTCTATCTTCACAGTCTGAATATAAAAAACGATTCTTTACCTTTGCAAGAAAAACGCTCAACATCTGTTCTATTAAACACTTTGTCTTTTCATTCAATCAAATCATTATCTTACTTGCGAGAATTTCACGTTTTGCTTGATGGTTCAAATCTATGAACTTGATACATAAATTGTCGAACTTTTACATAATAAAATAACAGGAGACTATACGAGTCATTCATCTCTTTGGACTTTACCACCAAGCAATACATAAATACTCAAATTCTTTACATAATAAAATAATAAATTTAACTGTACATGTTTTATTTACACAATGTCTGGTAATTAAAGGAAGTAAGTGAGTTGTTCCTTCTTCCTGGAGCCTCCTTCTCCATACAACTCGTTCCACTGCTTCAGTTCGTTCATTCCTGCTCCTTCTGCTGCAAAACTAGCAGCAACCTGCAAATGCAAAAACACTTGGCTTTTCTTCTGCACAAAAAATCATCAATACACAACTAAATTTCTTCAAACTTACCTGGCTTTTAGCTATTCTCATGTCTTCCATGCTCAAAGGTCTCAACGTTATGACTCTTTCCTCCGCTACTTCTTCTTTTGCTTCAGATCCCTCTTCACTACTCTTCTCTGTTCCTTCTCTCTTCTTCCTCTCCTGAGTTTTAATGAGAAACCACCATTGAAATATTTCAATCAAGCGCTAGTGAGTGAGGGAATAGAGGAAAGAGATTGATGAGTTCTCACCTGGTCTTTCAAGCATTCCTGCTTAATCAGCTCCCGAACTGGTCGATATGCAGCTGTTGTGCAAAAGTTCTGTTTGTATGATGTCAAAACTAATCAGTTCATAAAGAACAGATTTGGGTGTTGGTATAGCGAGATAAGAACTGTGACAAACCTTGAGATCACTTCCACTATAGCCATCTGTCATTTGTGCAAGCTCCTGGAAATCAAGATTCCCTGTTTTCTCCTTTGACAGTAAGGTTCTTAGGATCTTCTCTCTGCTCTCCACGGATGGAAGACCTACCATGATTCTGTCATAAAAAAACAAAAGCATAAGCTCGAGTTAGCGAAGTTCAGGCTCAGGGTTTTAGGTGAAAATGGTACCCGGTTCGCTAACCTTCGCTCAAACCTCCTAATGATGGCTTCATCAAGATCAAAGGGCCTGTTTGTTGCTGCAAGAACGAGAATGCGGTCACCTGAATTTGACATAAGTCCATCCCAATGTGTCATGAACTCATTTTTTATCTTCCTCATAGCTTCATGCTCTCCAACTCTTGTCCTCTGACCCAACATGCTATCAACTTCATCTACAAATATAATGGTTGGAGATACTTTGGCCGCAAGGGTGAACAAAGCTCTAACATTCTTCTCGTCTTCTCCAAACCATTTTGAAGTTATTGTTGACATGGACACGTTTATGAAACTAGCTCCAGCTTCGTTTGCAATAGCTTTTGCCATCATAGTTTTCCCAGTACCAGGTGGTCCAAAGAGGAGGATTCCTCTACAGGGCTTTAGAAGGCCTCCTTTAAACAGGTCCGGCCTACGTAGAGGAAGCATGACAAGCTCTTGAAGCGATTCTTTGGTTTCATCCAATGAACCTATATCAGCAAACGTCACACCAATCTCATTTGCTGGGATAACCTCTGGTCTTATGCGCTTTTCGAATTCATTATCAGGAGCCACCTCCTACATTGACGGGATAAAAGAAAATCAAACCTATGTTCAGGCAAGCACATCAAGGTATCAATGTTGAATCGTATGTATTAGTTTACACTTACAGGTGCTTTTGGAGGCAGGGGACATTCATTCTTGGGAGGAGGAATCGATTTTTCCAACTCATTTTTGTTTTCCGGAACAGCTGTCTCAGGTTTTGACTCACTCTTTATCACCCCTTCACCTTCTGCTCCCTGAACCAGAGCCATTCACGTTTTAGTCACTTTAAAATTCAAAAGCACACGGACAGAACTGTTAATACCTTGGATTCATTGTTTGTTTCTTGCTTCAAGGAGCCCTCAAAGCCCTTTCCACCTTCTTGTAAGATACTCAGTCCATGGGACAAGCTATTGCAGAACCATTTAATCAGCTTAGCTTAAGAAAGGTGAAAAATTTTTGTCGAGTGGAAGAGATAATTGTTCTTCTTAGTACCTCTGGGAAGATATTACAAGCCTCCCGTTTTTGTATTCGGGTTCTTTGTTGTGCATCAGATGGTAGGAGATTGCAGAAACCACGATTTCCTCAATGTGGCTGCTTAGGAACATTGTATCTGCATGGCATATGGAACCTAAGTCATCACATTCGATATCATTAGCCGCAAGAACTTCAGCTATGTGGTTCTTATTGTCCTGAAACTGTATCAGCTTCATGTCATCTTCAAAACGTGTTTTCCAGCTCATGAGTTGAGATTCTTCCTCTGGTGGTCTGATCTCGATGTTGTAAGGAAACAAAGTAGAAATTCCCTCTCCTACATCTTGACAGTCATCTTCTGGTTCCAATAGCCTTGAGCCGAGAATCAAAACAGGGCCAGAAAGCTTAGACAAGAGCCTCTGGAACAATTTGTAGAACCTGTCTGACTCAAGAAGCTTCTCAACGTCCCTCAGGTATATTATTATTGGATTGGTTACCGAAACCGAAACCAAGACCTGTAAAGATAGGAGTCTTTCAGCTTAAGAATTGCAAGAACTGTGCCCTGCTGATATAACATAATAGATGGTTACCTTGTAAAGTGACTGAAGGAAAAGTTTCTCATCGAAGCACAAGTTTGTACTGCGTTTGCTTGAAGCTAGAAAGGTATAAACATCCACGAATGGATCAGCTATGAAAACAAGTTACTAGCTATCACGAAAGAAGATGAGGGTTTCACACCTGAAACAGAAGTTGCAGAACGAGAACATAGGCTACTGATATCAGAAGCAGCTGAAGCATTTCGCTTGAGTCGCTGAGGATGACTTGATCCCTCAAAGCTCCTGGTGGGTTACTTAAAAGGAACTAGTGAGCTTATATAAAACATATAATGCTTTGATTCAAGCAATGCCCAAAAAATGAAACCAAGAATGGCAAAATCAACACACATTTACCTTGATTGAAGATCGCTGCCACTTGTGAGTCTACGCAAGGTCCCTATTTACAAGAGTGCTAACAATTAAAAGCTCCATTGTGGATTCAAGAAATTTGAAGGCGGAGGGATTTGATATTGTACCTCTTCTTTCTTCCTTTTGCGTGATCATAGAGATGGAACCCATCAAGTTAGACATTTTGTCCAATGTCAACTCAGAAATAGACCTCTTGTGAGACTAGCAAACAGTAGAGAAGAAAGCATAAACAATCATGGTCTGTACACAACACAAAATTAAGCTACACAGAATAAGATCACAAAGTAACTTACAGGTTTCTTCTTTATGCAACCGTACTTGCTTTGTACCTGTTATCAATGAGTTAGAATGGAAAAAGCTCACAATCTGCTCTTCAGAAAACAACCTTTCATGGTAAATACTAAAACTATATGCAATTAATTATCACCTTAATAGAGAAGTCGGTTATATCTAGTAGCAATAGTTTCGATTCAAAGTAATGAGCCAATGCTTTTGCAAGCATTTGCTGATAAGATTCTGCAGAGATAGAGACACAACACAATTACTCCCACACAAAATTGGAAACTGAGACTTAAATACAAAAGGATGAGAAATGTTTACCAGCTGGTCCAGACAGAAGAATGGCTTTACTTGCAGGTGCAAGATTACGCGTGTGCTTAGAGATATCAAACTGCTTTAGGTGAACATAAGCTGCACTTGTCAATAAGAGCCGAGTTTTCTCACTGCCAAATCCAAAAGAAACATTGAGGATATACCAATATTGTCCTATTCATATGCTACATACTTAAGACAAGCAATGTCAATGTGTTTACCTTAGGTAATAAGGAAACTCGTCGAAGGTAACATTACTCTCTCTGCCATCAACAATCTGCCTCACCAACTCTTGCTCAATCCTTTCTCCGGTGAGTCCATCCTCTGCAGAAACTGACCCGTTTGCCCATTTACCCAAACTCTGACCCGAGGCTAGTCCAAGGCCTAACCCAACACCGACCCCTAAGGCTGAAAACAAAACGCTTTTCTGCTCCATATCTGCCAAACAAATCCTCGATCTAGACCCAAAAGCATTCCCCTAAGGAGGAAAGATTTAGTTATAGAAAATGGGTCTTTTAGTTTTTGTCTTGTTTCTCAAGTAACCTGTTAACGTTTTGCTCTCAAGTTTTTGTAGAGGAGAAAATTATTTTTGGGTAAATAAGAATTTGGGTGGACGACGGAGAAGAGAAATAGGTTTGACGAACGTGGGACGATCGTCCTCTAATTATAGCAATGCTTAGATTATACTCTTATGGTCGTCGTTAACCCTTTTGCCGGGAAAAGCAACCGTTTAGATAATTCCTAATAAAATTAAGAAAAAAACCACGAAATTATAGTGAGAGTAGAAAGAAAAAAAGATTGGGAAAAATTGGCGAATCGAATAGCAATTTACCGAACTGAACTAAAATACATCAACCGAATTTTATAAAAATCCAAAAAGATACAAATTTATATACAAAATTTCTCGATCCAAACAGAATTGCAATTACATGAATAGTCAACCAAAATTAATTAAAATTTATATATTTTTTAGATATATAGTAAAATATATTTTAAATCTATAATATTAGTTTATATTAATTCTAGATTTTTATTTTTACATTACTATTTTATATTATGTAAAATCGAACCAAACTAAACCGAACCACAAGGAATTTAATTTTTAATGGAAAAATTTTTAAATAATAAAAAAAACGAATAACCCAATTTGAACCGAATTGAATAACCGATCGTTGTATTTATAAATTTAAATGATTGATTGTGCAAACTTTAGGAAATTATGATATTTAGTTTGGTAGAAAACAAAAAATGTTGTTTCAGTTTTATTTTTGGTTGTGTATTTTTCCTTTCATTTATGTAAAATGTGATTTGCATAACATTATATATAAGTTTTACCCTAGTCTCCAACCTTACAATTAATCTAAACCTCAAACACACTGTATACTCACATTCTCCTTCATCTCTAGTCAGTTCTAAGAGAAACCAGAAATACAACCAAAATAGTAAAGGTCCCTCACCAAATTCAAATCTATTTTGTTAACATCTACCTCCGTCGATATAGGAACATAATTCAACACCAGAATCTATAAGAAAACAAAAGTAATATCAAAAAGGAATTTTACTTCTTCCATATCCAAAACAAGATCAGACAAAAAAACTAAAAGCTGTTAAAATCTGGAATGTTATACAGTTATTTAGCAATATTTGTTTGGTATCTTAGCATTGTCAAAATTTTGTCGTACATTACAGTGTCTTTTGTTGTCTTTAGTCATCGATAGCTTTGTCAGTCCAATGACATTGATACAACTGTACTGTCACTTGTTTTACTACCTGACAATCTAAGAGTGCGAATCAATCTAACTAAAAAGGAAAAGTGCAAACACTTGCATCATTATTTTTAGATGTCAGTATGACATTGTTCTATATGTAAACTTCTTAATCTGGTGGTGCCGATATTTGGTGAAATTACTCTAAAACTTGTAGTAAAAGAAGCGGCGAAGAAATTAGTATGCATGGATAGTTAAACATATGAAACTAGATCAGTTATATGCATTATATATCTTTGGATTAACAGGTTCTTTTAGCAATAGCCTGTGACTGATTTCAGATCATCATAACTTAGCCAGATTGGTTGAGCTGTAGCAAGTGAATGTAAACAGCAACCAAATTATTGGTCAAAACAGACCTCCTCAAATAAAAACAAAAAGAGTTAAAGAAAGACATGTATCTTTATCTTTTATCTGGACCGCACTAAACCAAAACACACGACCTTTAAGTCATGGCTTACGGGCCATACATTTACCAGAATACCCCTTCAAACCTTAATATATACAATACACTGATCTAACATTTTAGAGGGAATTACTTGACTTAATACACAGACTGTACAGTACTCTGATCTAATCTCAACGCTGGAGAGACAAACCGGAGCGAGGAAGATGAATTTCCATTCCAAGTCTATGCCCCTAGGTTCCATGTTTCTTGAGCAAGAAGCTTCTAGAAACTTCCACAACAAGAATGTCAAGAAATCTGGCCTATTGAGGACCATGTCAGCGAAGCTCGAACGTCAGATGTCGAATCTACGTGGAAATCTTAATGAGAGTTCGTTACTGGATAAAGAGACCATTGAATCTTTAACCGTTGATAGATTCTTTGATGCTCTTCAAGGCCCCGAACTTGAAACTCTCAAGGTCTTTACTCATATCCGGTGCTTATGCTTTTGTAACATTCTTCGTTCTGGTTACTTAAATTTTATGGTTTTAGTTGTTGGATGACAGGAGAGGGAGAAGATAGTTCTGCCTGAGGACAAGACGTGGCCATTTCTTCTTCGGTTTCCAGTCACATCCTACGGTATGTGTCTTGGGATAAGCAGTCAAGCCTTCATGTGGAAGACCTTAGCAACTACAGAGGCCGAGAAGTTCTTGCACATGACTCAAGTGATCAACCACGTTCTTTGGTGGATCTCTCTGCTTCTCCTCTTCGCCGTTTCAGCGACTTACCTCCTCAAAACCATATTCTTTTACGAGGCTGTTCGTCGCGAGTACCAGCATCCAATTCGGGTCAATTTCTTCTTCGCTCCTCTTATATCAATCATCTTCTTGGCACTTGGAATCCCGGACTCAATCACCTCACATCTTCCCTCTACACTTTGGTACTTCCTTATGGCTCCGGTCTTGTTTATTGAGATGAAGATTTACGGACAGTGGATGTCTGGTGGACAAAGACGCCTCTCAAAAGTCGCTAATCCTACGAATCACCTTTCCATCGTCGGTAACTTTGCCGGAGCATTTCTTGGAGCATCCATGGGGTTGAAAGAAGGACCGATGTTCTTCTTCGCCGTGGGATTGGCTTATTACTTCGTCTTATTTGTGACTCTCTACCAGAGACTTCCTACAAACGAAACCTTACCTAAAGAGCTTCACCCTGTTTTCTTCCTCTTTGTGTCTGACCCTGCCGTCGCTTCCATGGCCTGGACCAAGATCTCTGCCTCTTTTGATATTGGTTCGCGCCTCGCTTACTTCATATCCTTGTTCTTGTGCTTGTCTCTGGTAATTTGCTTCTTATTTTCATAACTGTAGTTCCAGTGAGACAGAACTATATTGCTTGTGTAACACGAAATGCTAACTTCTTCGCTTTGTTGTGATTCTTGTTTCAGATTGTTCGTATTAACTTTTTCCGTGGATTCAAGTAAGCGAATGTTTCTTTAACAGCAAGAATCAAAGTTACCGAACAAATGAACTAGATGTTATTTGACTGTACTTAAATGTCAGATTCTCGCTAGCTTGGTGGGCTTACACGTATCCGATGACAGCAGTGGCCACAACAACAATCAAATATTCAAACGAAGTCACCGGAGTAGCAACTCAGATACTCTCGGTTGTGATGTCGGGAGCAGCAACTCTGACGGTAATAGGTGTCCTGGGGTTGACGGTGGTGCACGCTTTGGTCAAACAAGATCTCTTCCCCAACGACGTCGTAGTTGCCATAAGCGCAGAGGAACCAAAGCAAAAGAAATGGTTCAAACAGTTTCCGAATGGACGTTTGAGAAATAGTGAGAGAGATCTCAAGCTTTCAAACCCGAAAGATAATCAAATAGATTTAGAAGCCCCTCCTTGTTAACTATTATTTTAATATATTTACTAAATTTAATATATTTGAAAAACATTTATCCCTGGTCCCTGGTTAATCTTGAAAGCAAAACCTAGATTATGATTACTAACACCTAAACGACGACGTTGCGCGCGAATGGAAACCATCGGCGTAGGTACAACGCTTCGTTAGGCCCACCCAAAAAAATATATATATTTAAAAACCAAAAGGAATCTGTAAGAATAAAGCAGAGTCCCACAAATTTTCTTCCAGCCTATTTATTCTGCTCACGACCACACACCATTTGAGCTGCTTCTTCTCCATTTCTCTTCTTCTTATTTTCGATAAACCAATCGCCGTAACCATAACGTGTTTACCGGAGGAGGTATATTGTTATTACTGCTATTTCTTCTTCATCATCTGTTTGTATGGGATGATGAATATATGACCCTTCATCTGTTTTTTTTTTTTGAAGGCCCTTGGAACGTAGGTTTTTGATATGGCATCGAAGCGGATCTTGAAGGAATTGAAGGATCTTCAGAAGGATCCTCCTACTTCATGTAGCGCAGGTACCTACCTCTTTCGACTCTCTTCTTTGACTTTGTTTGCTTCTAAGAACTGTGCTGCTCTCTTTGATAATGGATCGCAAATTCCCTTTAATTTTAATCTTCAATTTTGCTCTGGTTATTTCTATGCTCGGCGTTTACTGTGTTGATCTCTCGTTAGCTTAGATCTCATTAAATATTAAGCTCTCCAGTTTTGTAATTTTAAACCTGATTTTGGGTAATTCAGCTGCAAATGCCCGAGTTTTACATTGTGATGAAATTCCTTGTTCTTGGTTACCATAATCCTGGGCCAGGTATTTTGTTTTCTGGGTATGAATTTACAAAAGGCAAGGTTCAAAGTTCAAAACTTATTTGATTTGTTGTTCTCTGGATCTGGTTTTCATTTGTGAATTTCTAGGATGAGATCTTTAACCAAAAAAAACATTTGTGTTCTTTTAGATTTTACCTCTTCACCAGCATCTTACCTGCCCTTTGTTGCTCCTCTTGTTTTGATATTGAACTTCTTTTGGTTTTGCTTGCTTATTTTGAACAGGGCCTGTCGCAGAAGACATGTTTCACTGGCAGGCCACGATTATGGGTCCATCAGACAGCCCTTATTCTGGTGGAGTTTTTCTTGTAACAATCCATTTTCCTCCGGATTACCCATTTAAACCTCCTAAGGTATATCATCTCTCTCCATAGCTTCTTCGTCTTTGAAAAAGTTTTGGACTTTGCGGCAGCCATTGTTTGTTATGTTGCTATTACCATCCAGTTCAAGCTCAAATGCCCTATATGGTTGCGTTGGGTGTGCTTCTCCGTCGTTGCTTGGTTTCATTGCTCTAATATGTATGGTGTGACAAAATGTAGGTGGCTTTTAGGACAAAAGTGTTCCATCCAAACATTAACAGCAATGGGAGCATCTGTCTCGACATCTTGAAGGAGCAGTGGAGTCCCGCCCTCACGATTTCCAAGGTTTTGCTTTTGTTCTTTGAATTATAAAATAAGCTATATGGTTCAAGCAATAGTACTCGCTTCAAATGAAACGTACTTTTGCTCCCAAGTGAAAATCAGTTATTCATTCGTATGATGCAACAGGTGCTGCTATCGATTTGTTCGTTGTTAACGGATCCAAACCCGGATGATCCATTGGTTCCCGAGATAGCTCACATGTACAAGACAGACAAGAACAAGTATGAGTCCACTGCTCGGGCCTGGACCCAAAAATACGCCATGGGCTGATACTGATATTGTTCTTAAAATTTAATAACTGTACTCTTCTTATTCCTATGTAATGATCTTTATAGACTTGTCTGTCTTATAAAATTTGTGAAGACAGGATCATCAGGATCACTATGATCTCCATTTTCGTGTAATATAAAGAGATATTTTCACTCTAACACA
>OVAU01002751.1:0-11986 GCA_900406315.1 Biscutella laevigata subsp. laevigata
TCCCCTTGAGTTGGTTCGACAAAACACCCACTACATACTTAACACTATACCACAACGATCCATCACCACCACCACACCAAACAAACCAACTCATCAGTAAGCAAAACGGCGGAATTGTGTAAGTAAAACCGCTGACTAGTGTTTTCATTTCGTCTCGGTTACTCCTTAGCGGCTGAGTGAAGGATTATAATATTGTCTTACTTGGCTGAGTGGTATTTATAACGGCTGGTTAATGACGATGAGTTTTGTTTCCATTTTTTCTTAACGTCTGGTTAACGGCTGAATTTTGTTTTGGATACGGCTTAGTTTTATTACGTTTGAGTTCTTGGGAGGTAAGTTGTCTATACCTGCTACAGACTGATTATTAGTTTAATTATGTATGAGTTCTGTTTTACCAAGGTTTCTTGTGTTTTGAAACAAATACATACTCAAAATTTCACAACATTTGTCAATATTTTTACTTTTTTCCTCCATCCAATAAAAGGTATGAAATGTCTGCTTTTTAGTTTTTGTTAGACTGCGTTCTGCTTTTATCATGGTCGAGTTATTTTACTGGCTGATTTCGAGATAATTATCATTCACATAACGGCTGACTTATGGTCTATGACATAATAGGATATTATGTGTTAATTTTTAATAAATTAATATGGCTGATTAATAGTGAGTAATGGTTTAATTTATACGGCTGTCTTTTATTTCTCTCAATATGGCTGAAAAAATCGGCCGAAATTAAAACAAAATCATCCTTAGAAATAAGTCTTATAAGTCTTATACGGCTCAGTTTCGTTTATATTTTTAATTAAAAAATGTTTCCCGTCAGTAAACTGCTTTTGAAACCGTGTACTTAAGAAGAAACATACACGCCAGTAATTATTTCTCAGTAAAAAAATAGACTAACCCTTGAATCGTCATCTCTTAAACACTGTAGTAATCGTTATTTCCGACATCTCTTAAACACTGTAGTAATCGTTATTTTTCCAAAATCGTTATGTTCTCTGAAACTATTAAACGCTCTACTAAGTCTTTTCTCTGAAATAGTCATCTTCTCCAAAATCGCATTCACACTCATCATCGTCTTCATCGTATTCTCCGGTAAGTTGCGACCGTGTTTGATTTCTGTTGCGACTGAGTTTGATTCTCCAGCGGCTGGGTTTGATTTATGTTTTGGCTGACTATGATTCATATCGGGGTTGTGGGTTATTTCTTATGGAATGGCTGCGTCAATTTCTACAGCGCCTGGGTAATATACTATTTTGTGGATGATTTTGATTTAGGGTTNAGCGGCTGGGTTTGATTTATGTTTTGGCTGACTATGATTCATATCGGGGTTGTGGGTTATTTCTTATGGAATGGCTGCGTCAATTTCTACAGCGCCTGGGTAATATACTATTTTGTGGATGATTTTGATTTAGGGTTTAAGGCTGAGATAGTTTTCGTAGCGGGTGGGTTTTGGCTGCGTATTTAGGGTTTAGGGATGTGTTATTAATTGTGCTACGACTGAGTTATATTTCCAATAGAGGCTGGATTAATTGTATATCGGGCGATTTATATTTGTCTTCTTACACTCAGATGGAAGTCTCTGCGATCTCTCAATATCGAGCAGAACAGGATTACCCTCCAAGACTTTACGCTGACGGGGCTTCTTATCTCGAAAACAAAGATATTAATAACTATTGCCGTATTCGAGATTTACCAACTGTTAGAGACACACTAGGTAGTGAGGTATGGAAACAACTGATGCAGTCTCCTCTTGGAACCATTGCTAAGCTTGCTGAAAGCAATGTCGTTTGGTCTGGTAAGACCGTACATTACCTACTATGTAGACAACTTTGCGTACATAAGAAGGAGATTTGGAGTATCGTTCATCATCAACCCATCAGGTTTAGATTAAATGAATTCCATGATATAACTGGGTTAAACATAGACCCACTACCAACGGAAAGATTCGAACCCGAGCAATGCGAAGGTTTCTGGAGATATGAACTGAAGGTGGAGCTTGGGTCGGGACCCAAGTGGATACACTTGAAGTCCGCATTAAAGGTCTGTCGGAAAAGGAGTGCTGAAAAGCGGAAATGGTTGGGCTTTTTATTTCTGCAAGCCACGGGTGTTCACGCTCTGCATCCCAATTCTCGTATACCCTTTGAGAGTGAAAAAGAGTATTCGACGATCAAGCTATGATGTCATATCCATGGGGTTGTATTGGTTTCGAAGTTCTTATTGAATCTATCAAGACAATGAGTCCTACAGGTAAATCATACTACGTCAAGGGATGTATCTACGTGTTATTGGCTTATGTGTATCAATCTGTCACTTGCTTCAGAGAGCATTTTGGGGGAGAGGTAAACCATGCCGCCGAGTTTCTACTTCTTCGATGGAGTAGAAGCCGTCCACGTGCAAGTTTTGACACTCTCCTCTCCGAGGAGCTCAGAGATCATGGCAGTGTAATAATTCATACCGAGTTATCTAGTTTAGATTGTCTTCTTTACTCTCCTCTCCGAGGAGCTGATTTATGATAGCTGATTTATATAGTGTTTATTTACTCCGTTGCGGAGTTTATTTTACTTTGAAGGATGACCTACGAATTACTCTGTGCAGGTGCGCGTGAGGAATATGGTGATGAAGAAATCTTTAGAAGAACTGTTCACCGAGTGACGGGACGAAGAAAGTGACCCAAAAGTTGACAGGTCAATAGAAGACATACACGCACGCCGGGATGTTACAGGTTTTTGGCGGCCTATGCCTATCGACCGGAACAACAAAAGAGGGAATGCTGGAGTTGCGGGTGATACTGAGCAGCCGGCGAAGAAGCAGAAGAGAGGTAAGAAACAGAAGAAAGCTGTTTATATGGAGGGCGAGATGGGAGAGGACTGAGGGAAGCTCAGCCGCCACAGTGGACCACAATACGACGGTTATGGTTGGCCTAGTTGAGGCACTAAAGAAATTGCATAGCAGATTAGACAGACATGAAGGTGTAATTTCTTCACAACTTGAAGAAATGCGTCGGGATAAGAATGTCATAATTGCTTATATGCGTCGGGCCGTGGCTGCAGATATGGAAGTTAGACTTGCTGAATTTCAGCCGAACCTTAGTCGAGTAGTCGTACAAGCAATCAAATCGCGTCATTTATCACCGGCGATAGGTGACACAACCGGAAACCTCTCGGAAATACATCCTCCCCTACCTATAACATTCTGCTCCCCCTCGCCGCCTACTAAAAATCCGCAAGAAATTTCCTTTAATAGTCCAGTCGCAGCTAAGGCAGCCCCTGTTAAAGGTTCAGGTCCGGGGGATAAACTGAATCCGGCTGAGAAGCCAAAACTTGGTGAGGTGCAGCGATATTTGGTTCCGGAGTTTGGTAATGTCTGTGATCAAACCCCTCCTCGTAAGAAACGAACCGCAACTTATAAAAAGGCCCAAGAAGCGGTGAATGAGACCCATGTTCCAGTAGCGGCTGAGTTAAAAGAGTTAATGGAAAAAAGCGGCTGAGTTAAAGGAAAAAAAGTGGCTGATAAGAGAGCGGCGGATGAGTTAAATAAGATAAAAAATCTCCTCCAGTAGGTCGACCGAATACTCGTGCGAATGGAAATAATAACAAAAATGAAATCAAGGAGAATGAGAAGCAGAATGAGAAGGAGAATGGGAAGGAGAAGGATGAGGTCAGCTCGATTGTTGATGTGACTGATGAAACTATGGCAACACAGAACAAACTGTTGCCGGAATTCCGATGACGATGAGGAGGAGGAATCGAGGTTTGCGACAATGAAAGCTTATCGGGAGGGTCTTTCCTCCCCAGACTCAGTTTTTCCGTACATTGGGCCAAATGGGAGGTCGTGTTTGAGGGCGGATATTGTACCTTCAATAGCCATATATGATCCTTACGCACGTGCTCATGAGGATAAACTCGCTAGGTTATGGGCCCACATGGAAAAATACAAGTACGGACCTTGATATCATCTGTGTATAACTTATCCATAATTAAATATGCATAAACCGAGTTGTGTTTAATTGTACAGGGGCCGGCCACTGACAATGGAATCTGGAGATGGTGATTGTAGTGCGTTCTTCAACGTCCTCGTCGCTCCAAGAAAGGATTGGCCCTTCGTACCTGTTAGAGGATTTGGATGGCTGATTGAGAGTGTAAGTATTCTTACGGCTGAGTTAATTTGTTAGTGGCTGCGTTCTTTTATATAGGCGACAGTTTATATTTACTCTTTTGTGCCTGGTTATATAATATGTGACGGCTGATTTGATTAGTTTACAGATGGTTTACTTGATATATGAGACTGAGTACTTATGCTTTGATGGCTTACTTATGCAATAAGTGACAGCTGGTTTTTGATATTTTATGCTTCTTTTCTTCTTACAACATATGACGGCGTTTACCAGACTCCTCATATGAAAGTTCATGCTAAACCCCACCATGTTCTAGTCTAAGCGCATTGCGATTGTTGATTGTGAGTTCCAAATTTGTTGGATGCGGGATTACCCCGACTTTTAAAAGGGACCACAAGCCTTTACATTCGATGAGGGGTATGAAAATTTGGTAAGCGGCAGGATGCCAACACCACTATCGACGAAATTGATGTGGTTGAGATGTGGATCACTTGTATGTAGTACATAATATTAAAGGCGAACATTGGGTGACCTATCACGTTGATCTACTGAAGCAGAAGATTGGTGTCTACGATTCAATCGTGCGAGAAGTAACACCCGAGAGTGAGGAGAGAGTTCTAAGTGGATTTAGACCGCTGTTGCATATGATCCCAACGATGCAGAACAAGTTTGTTCTAGAAGCCACACGAAGATCCAAAATCTTCAAACAGTTTACGTACCGAAGGAGGTGCAAAGAACAACAACACATTCCATAAAACGAACAAATTGGTGATTGTGGGTGTATGCGTTGAAGTTTCCCGAATGTCTGGCGCTCGAAATACCTCTACATGGGATAAACGATGGTAATGTTCAACGCATACGAGAGGGTATGACAGCAGAGATATTCGATGATGGAGGATATGACCTAATGTCGTACTATGTTTAACGCAGCCATGTAGTCAACTTGTAACTCCGTTATATCGTATAGAAAACCTAACCGTGTGGTGTCTGTATATAACTCATCCAAACCATAAAATATGGCTATAATCTGATCTCTGTCATTTAAAAAAATGATAACTCAGCTGGGTCGTTACGTAAGGCCGCCGTGTCGTGGCCATATAACTCAGCGAAACCTCAAAACACTCTATAAAACTCTCGGATTGAATGAGAATAATTTAGAGAAATGCGTTAAATAGAGATCCTCTTTTCAACCATGAGTGAATATCAATTAGATGTATCTATCCACTTTATTTAATCTGTTATAGATAATGCTATTGAGATATGAGTTGATTAATCATATACGATCGTGTATTTGAAGAATGCTATCGAGATGTATGTTGATCCTCTTACGGTTACTCTATACACGTATATCATATATTTGGATTAATCATATCTGATCATAAATTCAAACATCATATCAAATGTTGTTAGATCACGTGGACGGCTGGCCGACCAACATCGTACTAGGGAGGAGAAGGCTAAACGCAGTGCCGTTCCCCCGCTTGGGTATGATATATTTCATGTCGCTCCATCCTGCGATGACGACCCCATCTCTGTTGTCGTTGCAGTTTGTGGTGTCTTTGGACCTTCCGCCGGTCCGAAGGCCTCTTCAAAGCCCGAACCTTCAACGATTTAATCTCTCCCTTTTCCTCTTCCTTTTTCCTCTTCAAAGCCCAAACGCAGAGTAATGACGACTTTTGAAAAGCCTTTTCCGTTGACTTGTCCCTTCTTTTTTGAATGCTTGCTTTGACCGGACCTCTTTTATCTTTCTCAGCGTCCGAGAGTAGCTTCTTTTTCCTCTATAAATTGCTCTATAATGGGGTTGTTCGCTCACCCCTTTTCTCAGGTCTACATTCCTTTCCTTTGACCGGGATGTGTTAATTATGGCGGGTCCGTCCCCTTTTCTTTTGGCGCCGGTCTTAATTCAACACTAGCTGCTTGTCGATTATGCCTTCCTTGCCATTGTATCCTTACTGAAGACCTCAAGGAAGGGGTTCTGGCTCTGCTACTCCTGTGAAGATCATGAGATCTCGCAGAGAGATCACGAGGTCGATGAAGCTAATTGAGTTGCACGGTGGTTGTCGTGGCGAATTTTCTCCATTAGATTCAAGGCGCCCATCGATCAAGACCTCCCCGGGTTGGTTTCTGAGCTTGTAGCGGCGGGCGATCCCCTTCGCTGAGGAAAAGTATGTGCTCCTGGAGCGGCGCGCTTCGCCGACTCGCAATCAATGCTTTCTTTTCCCTGCCTTGGGTAGTTTTTCTAGAGTTCTCAGACGCTTTTCTCCGATTTCCTCGCAACAGAGATCATGGATGCTTTCTTTTCCCTGTCGTTAGCCTCGCCGACCTTGCCGAAGCTTTTCCCTTTCGTCCTTTTGCACATTCGGCGTTTGTGCCTTATGTAGTAATCGTTCAATCAGCCTTCGGGCCTTTGTAATATGATGACTTCTCTTAATAAAGCACTCTTTTCTTATGTCACATCATCGTCTGCCATGTATCATAATCAATCAAACGGCGGTGAAGAGTGACATGAATCAGCCTTAAGAATAACACAAGTCAGTTGTATAAAATGAATTCTATTCGTTTAAAGCAGCCGAAAAGAGTAAGTCAGCAAAATTTTAGAAGTAAAGCAACCGTAATGAAAGTAATGTATTCGCATAATTAAACCATAACACATCCGTCTAAGAATAAATTTTAATCCATACGTCTACTATTGAAATTAACTAAGTCAAAATTAAGCAAGGCACGAGTAAAACATAGTCAGCCATAATACAACCAGAAGTCAACCATTAACAATAATATTGTCTCATAAAATGGGGTTCTTAAAATATTGAGTACGTGTCTTTGATATCTTATTACGCAGCAATAAAACCATAGGTCAGCCGTTTAAGAAAATATATTCTAGGTAAATCAGCCTCCAAAAACCACAAATCAGCTGTTTAAGACAAATGAGACTGACTTATGAACTCAAAGGTCAGCCGTAGTTAAGAACACAAAATCCCTTTTCTCAAAATACCAACATATTAGCTCAACACATATACCTCCCTAAATAATTTATAATATCACAAGTTGAAATGTCTTATCACACAACTATGATGTCCTATTAGTAGGTAGCTGCGATGTCATAACAGGAGGGAAATGATGTATTTTTACGTTACCGATGTAATGAGAGAACGGGTCGGCACTAAAATCGAGTAAGCATGGAACGCGGTATTTTCGAGTTTCAAATTTAACGGCTGTTATTATAGTTTTTATTTGATGGACCATGTGTTAGTTTCGATTCCAAGGCTGAGTTTCATGTGTTAGTTTATCGATTCCAAGGCTGAGTTTTCACCCAATATCGTTTTCATACAAATTAACACAAAACGTTTTCTCCCAGAACTTACACACAACGGATAAGATTATGAGCAGACTTAAAGTTTTCTTTTTTGTTCCTCTTTGTCTTCTCTCTCTTCCTCTTCGTCTTATAAAGGGACATGCGTTTCTGAACGGTAAGCGCAACAAATTATTAATTATGGATTGTTTCTTCCATATACTCTTTCTCTTGTCTCTGGCCTTCTCGCCCTACTCTCAGAAGGGCTCTTGCATGGAGTGTGATGAGGATATCTCCGTCATACTGCTCGAGGACCATCATCTTGTGATTGTATCATTACCGATCGACGGTGCTTTACATTGTTGTTTTCGATGCGGTTCAAACCGATGTTAGTGTCGTCGGCCTGTGGATTGGTTGGCGTGGATATTCTGTCAGGGATCACAAACCGCGACCAATCCATTGGTTCCTCTTCCTCGAGAGTTCGGCATGCGTTCGTTTAGGAAATACCCATCTCACAGGTATTCCTCGCTGATCTTCTCAGTCGGAGCATCTCTTAGAGTAGGAGCAGAACCCTCTATTTTTTATGTTCGCTTGTTTTGGGCGTTTGTCCCTTGTGTAGATCGTTCGATTGACATTCCGGCCTTTGTAATCTGTCGAGTGGTCTTGATGATATATCATTTCTATGTCTTTGTTTCAAGAGACACATCGTTTGAACGCACGAGAAACCTGAATTCCATCTGATAATTCGACGTAATATAACCACAAGTCAGCCGTTAAATAAAAATTAATATCCACAAGCCATAATTCAACCGTATAAGACGAACACAGACATATTCTTTACATAAATCAGACATCAATACGTAACTCAGCCATTATACTCCTACATAAATCAGTCAGTTAGTAAATGTTAAGTCAACCACAATAAACCAGAAATCAGCCGTTAAAGCAGAATTCAAATCTACAAATCAGCCACATTAACCCAGAACTCCGTCGAAGAACTTAAAGCTAAACACTATACCCTATACTCTAAATAATATTAACACATTAATATCCCAATAATAATAATAAATAAAATATTAACATATTAGCATAGCACATATACCTCCCTAATGAGATGTCTTATCACGCAACTATGATGTCAACGCCTTCTTTTTCACTTTTAACATTCCACCTCACTTTCTCTTTCCTCCACTTACTAACATATCCACATCATAACATATTAACACAGCCACATCATAACATATTAACTCAGCTGTATCATAATATATACATCAGCCGCTATAGAAGCTAACTCAATCACATCAAAATATATAATACAACTACAATATAAATCAAACTCAGCCAGAACATAAATCAAATTCAGTCACATCATAACATATTAATTCACCCACATTATAACATTTTAATTCAGCCACATCATAATTTCTAATTCAGCCACATCATAATTTCTAATTCAACTGCAATTGAAACTAACTCATCCACATCATAATATATAACATAGGCACAACATAAATCAAACTCAACCACAACATAAATTAAATTTGCCATAGAGAATCAAATTGTGGTCCCCACTTTTTCCAATTCAACGGTGTTGAATTAATTCAACGCCTCAACACACAGTAATAGGCAGCTATTATTTCATAGCATGAGGGAAATGATGTATTTTTTACGTTACCGATGTAAGAGAGAATGGGTCGGCACCAAAATCGAGTAAACATGGAACGCGATATTTTCGAATTTCATTAACGGATGATGTCTTATCACGCAACTATGAGTTCCTAATAAGCAGCTATGATTTCATAGCACGGGGGAATTTATGTCTTTTTACGTTATCGATGTAAGAGAGAACATGTCGGCACTAGAATCGAGTAAACATGGAACGCTGTGTTTTCGAATTTCATCTTGAACGGCATATCGTTATCGTGTTTTTATTTTCGTCTTACCTGAGATATGTGACATAGGTAAACCTGAATCAGCCGTATAGAAAATTTGATAAATCGTAATTCAGCCGGTGCGTTTTCACACAAAATCGTTTTTTTTCTGAGAACCTACACACAATTGGCTACTACATAAGAAATAGGATCATCATCTTGTGTCGTTGATTATAATCAATCCAACGGATAACATTATTCCAGTCTCTAATTTCTTTTCTCGTGTTCCTATTTGTCGTTTCTCTCTTCCTTTTCGTCTTAACGGTATATAGAAGGGTTTTCTGTTCTCGTGGTTCCACCAGTTGAGCAAAAATGGCGAATCCTACTGGGGTGGGGGAAGAATCAGCCCAGCGAGTGGCACCGAATGGAGCATCAGGGATGGGGGAAGATGCTGTCCCGCGAGTGCAACCAGATGAAGCAATGGTGTTGGTCGAACCATCTGTCCGGGGAATGGCACTGGGTATACGTATGCCGCCTAATCCTGGACCGATGACACCGGACATGTCGATCGGACCGCAACCGCAACCACCAATGGGACCTCTATATCGCTGGATCACAATTAAGGTTCCTACTAGAAGGAACTCCACAATGGAAGACCGTTCGCTAATCAGGATTACGATCAAAGAGCTTGAGGACATTCTCAAGGAGATTGAAGATCTTTAGATTATGCTTTTATATGTGTTTTGTTATAAAGTTCTTGTTTTCCGAATCGTCTTGTCTGAATGAATAATCATTTATATTTCTCTGTTTGAGTACTCGAGAAACTTGGCCATAATCAAACAGATATCAGCCGTAATCTAAACATAGCTCAACCATGATAAACTAGAAATCAACCATTATTTTTTTATATTTTAAACATGTAGTCAGTTGTATCCGGGAATATGCTATCCCGTAAATCAGTCCCGAATAGCAACCAAGCGGTATTTACTTGATGGCTGAGATCGTTTTCATACTTATTAGGCAGCAATGATGTCATATCCCCTGGGAAATTATGTCATCTATTATTACGTAACCCTTTTCCTGCCAAAAAGCACCTTGCCCTCAAAATCGTTTTATCTCGTAACTGGTTCAAAAAGCCTTAAGAAGTAGTCTGTCGTGACAAGACCAGAGTCAGCCGTATAAGTTACTTTTTGGCTGAGTTTATTTTAAATTGACGGAGTTATTAATTTTCGAAGATATTTAGATTACGCTTGTGTATGTTCAGATTCCCTATTCGTAACTTGTGCTTGTTCTTTCAAGTTATATTGGCTAATCCTTAAGAACTAGGATCATCGTCTTGGGCCGTTGATTATAGTGAATCCAATAGATAACGACATCTTCGACATACTGATCGATGACCACCGTCTTTTCATTGTATCTTTACTGATCGTCGGTCACTTGTCACTGTATCCATACTGACGTGGATGCAACTTGACAGTCACCGTCGGGCCATGGATTGGTGGTACTTTGCAGTGCTTTCGAGTTCTGGTTGCCTTGCTGCAGAACTCATCGATGCTTTCTTAACTTCTTTTCCATGTCATTAGCATCGTCGACATGGCCGAACCTTTTCCCTTTCGTCCTTTTGCACTTTCGGCGTTTGTGCCTTTTGTAGATAGCTCAATCGGCCTTCGGGCCTTTGTTGTAATCTGTCGACTTCTCTTAATAAAGCACTCATTTCTTATGTCCCTTGTGTAGATCGTTCCATCGACATTCGAGCCTTTGTAACCTGTCGAGTGTCTTGATGATATATCATTTTTATGTCTTTGTTTCAAGACACACATCATTTGAACACACATCGACGTAATATAGCAACAAGTCAGCCGTTCAAGAAACATTATTATCCATTATCTGTAAACCAGCCGTATAAGACGAACACAGACATATTATATTCCATAAATCAGACATTGACATTAACTCAGCCAAAATTGAGAAGCTTCTCAGCCGTAATGAATCCATTAATTAGCATCATTCAAACCACAAGTCATCCGTAATTAATCCATGACTCAACGATTATTAAAATAAGACACGGTTAAACCCTTACTCAGCCGTCAATAAAAAAACACACATTGACATAAGAGAATACCATTAATAATACGAACACTCTATGATAAAATATTAAAATATTAAGACATTAACCATATACCTCCTTAATGATGTTTAATATCACAAGTTGAGCTGTCTTATCACGCAGCTATAATGTACTATTAATCAGCTATGATGTCGTAGCAGGAGGGAAGTGATGTCTTTTTTTACGTTACCGATGTAAGAGAACGGGTCGGCACAAAAATCGAGTAAACATGGAACGCGGTTTTTTGAATTTCATATTCAAAGGCTAAGTTATATTGTTTTATTTTCGTCGTACCTGAGGTTTGGGATATAGTTAAACCAGAATCTGCTGTATAGAATATTTGCCAACCCGTATTTACTTCACAACTGAGATAGATTTAATTCTGAGGTTGTGTTCTCACCCAAAATCGTTTTCATACAAATTCGAACAAAGTTTTTCTCCCAGACCCTACTCACATGACACAAAGGATAAGATTATTCCAGTCATTTTCTCTTTATTAATTATTTTTGTTCTCTTTTTTTATTTTGTGGTCCTCTTTGTCTTCTCTCGCTTANTATTAATTATTTTTGTTCTCTTTTTTTATTTTGTGGTCCTCTTTGTCTTCT
>OVAU01002752.1:0-11986 GCA_900406315.1 Biscutella laevigata subsp. laevigata
TTCCTAATTTATCTCTTTTTGTTTCAAATTTATATTTTTGTAATTAATTAAAAATAAATATATTGATGTACTTAACAAAATTTGAGTTGTTACAAAATAAATTGAATAAAAATTAAATTAAGATACGCAAAAAAAATATTGTTAATATTACAAGAAGCAGTAAATGGTTCTTAATAATTTTTAATATAAATATATTGTTAATATTATCCCTAATATATTTTCTTATAACAAATTTATAATATAATTAATAATACTTCAATTAATACTATTACTCAATACAAAAATATAATATTATAAATCCAGTTTTTAAAATCTATAATTGCAATAATGATATCAAGATTTGTAATATTGCAATTATTTTTGAAAAAAGAAAAATTAATGCGACTAACATATATAAAATTTACATAATTACAAATTTAAAATAAATATTTAAAAGATATTTTACATATATATATATAATAAAAACATTAAAAATTAAACATTAAAATATTTAAGTTACCATTTGAAAAAATTATCCCGCATTATGCGGGTAGAAATTCTAGTACTTTTTTAAATGCAAAAAAAGTGTTTTTCTTTTATGTTTTTCACTCTTAAACTTTGATTTTCTATAAAATAAATATTAGTATATATATAATTAATTTTAAAGAATACATACAAAATTAAGTAATTCGAAATTTCTATATAGAAATTTTTATTTGAGAATAATAAAACTTTGCCAAGAGTTAATTGATTTTCTAAAAATAATTAATTTTAAAATCTGTTAAAATCTGGAAATTAATTATTTTCAAATAAAATTTGTTAATGTAATAGGACTTAATATTCTTCGAAATAAACAATGTTATATTTTTGTTACTCGTGTTTTGTTAGAGGAACAATACCTCAAAATATGTTATAATCCAAGTATGGTGAAATCAACTAAACGTTGAATCATCTATAACTAGGGAAAGACTCACGCGTTGTGCGAGATTAATAAGAAATATATATTCGATATATTTTAATCAAACGATTAAATAATTCTGCTAAAATCTATTATTAATCAAATTTGTATAATAAAATTTACACTTGATAATTTGTAGTCATGATTTTTTTAAAAAATAATACATTTGATTTGAATATAAGTTTCTAGAAATTACAAGATTTAATAACAATTAATTCAAATTTTGAAAAAATTAAGTTTTAAAGATTTATGCTACATATTGAATATATAGATTAAATATTCAAACATTTTACCATAATTAATTATTGTTTTAGCAAGAGAAAAATACAAAAATCTCAGAAAAATTAAATAAATTAAAATAAATATATCTCTTCAATGGAAATGGAACACATCTCACTCTCCTATCAATCTTAGACAAAAAACTTACTTTATAGAATCTTAAAGTTAGATGAAATAATTTTTAAAAACAAAAGAGATTTATGTTTATGTTTCAAACCTTAAAGTTAACCAATAATTCTAATTAATTTAAATTTTGAATAGAGGGTTTAAAGAATTATGTTATATATTGGTTTGAAATTAATAATTATGAGCTTTAAATATAATGAATTACAATTTTGAATAGAACCTTTAAAGATGTAAGTTACATATTAGAAAAAACTAATGGTCATGAGTTTTAAATATAATTAGTTAGACTTAAGAAATATTCAAAAATTACTTTTAATTTATTTTATTTAAGTCTAACATTAAATTTTATGGTTATGTGTATTATTTTTTAAATTAATTTTTATTTATTAAACCTAATTCTAATTAGCAAAAAAATTAATAGAGTCTTTAAAGACTTATGTTACATATTGGTTTAGAAATTAAAAATTGTGAGCTTTAAATATAATTAAATATAACTTTTAATAGAAGATTTAAAGATGTAGGTTGCATGTTGTGAAGAATTAGTGATCATGAGTTTTAAATTTAATTAATGAGTTTAAATAAAATAATGATTATGTGAAAGACTTATGTTACATTTTGGTTTTGAAACTAATAATTGAGAGCTTTAAATATAATTAAATATAATTTTGAATAGAAATTTTGAAGATGTAGGTTACATAGTATGAAGAATTAATGGTCATGAGTTTTAAATAGAATTAATGAGTTTAAATAGAATCAATGGTCATTTGAAAAATTTAGGTTACATTTTGGTTTTGAAACTAATAATTGAGAATTGGGCTTTAATAAAGATAAATATAATTTTGAATGAAATATTTGAAGATGTAAGTTACATATTGTGAAGAATTATTGGTAATGAGTTTTAAATAGAATTAATTAGTTTAGATAGAATTAATGAGACATAATAGTTTTAAATAAAATTAATGAAACATAATTCAAAAATTATTTGTAATTTATTTAATTTAATTATATTATTAAGTTTTAGCAACCAATCATAGAATTATTGGTAATGAGTTTTAAATATAATTAATTAGTTTATATATAATTAACGAGACCTAATAGTTTTAAATAAAATTAATGAGACATAATTCAAAAATTATTTGTAATTTATTTAATTTAATTCAATTATTAAGTTTTAACAACCTATCATAGGTTGACAAATGTCAAACTCTAAGAAGAGAAACCTTACTTTATAATATAGATTTTGTTGTTAATAGATAACAACATGTTTTACATGAGCGGGAAATAAAACGATCAAATGAAACTGATATTGAGATGGCGGTCAAAACATTAATATGATTATTTTCATAAATTAAACAAACACTACTGAAAAAATCTGAAAATGAACACATGTTACCAATTAAACCGAACTATGAAGAGTTGAAGACGGAATCGAAAATAAACAACATTAATACCTAATATTGAGAGAGTCTTAACCGCCTAAAACTAGTAGTTAACTTATATGTTAAATATTAAAATTTTCATAATAACTTTGTTTTAATTACTATTGTGTATAAAAATATTAAAGATCTATTTTGGTTCAACTTTAATGATGCATAAATTAAAAATATATTTTATTTAAATATTAGTTATTATAATTCTTTTTAAATATTGAGATAAAAAATGAGGATTTCTAAAATAATATATCTTTGGAGAAAAGAACCCTAAAAATTATAGGGGTCTAACCATTGCCGCATTGGATTAATGATAATTATTTCCCACAGCAGCAGCTCTGCACCAATTTCTGACTCTTAGATTTGATTGATAATCACAAAAGAAATAATAGCGAACAAATTATAAGGGGAAATGTAAAGACAAGTTTCAATTTTACAGTGTCAGTTTCATGTAAGAGAAAAATCGGTACTACTTTACAAAACCTAGTAGCATATCATTATCACCTATGTAACTATAATTAATTAGCGCTTGCCCATATAGGAATACAAATTTACAGAAAAAAATAATGTAAAAAATCAGCTTTCAATCCTACATTGGTTTATCTTTTGATTTATCTATGTAGAATTTTTGTTTTGTAAATTACTACTAAAAACTGAAATTGATCTTAATTAAACTACGTAAACTCAAACTGAGGTTTTACTAAACCAACAAAAAACCGAAAGGGTAATATGCAGCCGAACCGAACCAGTTAGCAAGTTTTTTTTTTTAATAAAAAGATAACTGACGGTTCAGTTTACAATACTTGATGATACGTTGATTATTAAATTAAGAAGATTTTATGTCAGTAGTTGATTTTCAATCACATTAATTAAACCTATAAAGAGCTTCAAAAAAATCTGTTTTAAACTGTTCAAAAATCAAATTAATAAATTTTCGTTACTTCATAATTTTTTGAATACATGAGTCGGAACAAACCGGAGAATGTCAGAACATTCTACTTTAACTCTGTAAACACACTGTCCAAGTAGTGCAGAGAGATCTTTTTCTTCAGGGTTAAGTGAATTAGCTCTTGAGTCAGCTTTTTTCTTAGTTTCGAAAGCAATTCGTCGTTTGTTTATTTATGTCTATTAATTGAATTTTTTAAAAAGAAATGATATCAGCAAAAATAAAATAAAATGTGTATGCTATTCTAATTACTAAAGTAGCTGTTTATACACGACATAAGCACATTAAATTTAAGTGTCAAATAAATATTTCCTAATTCGGTTTTTCTGTTTTTTTCCCAAATTTCCGATTTGGACGTATTAAACCGGATTTCAAACCGAAACATTTAGTGTTTTATATATTTATCATAATGTAAATGAATTATAATCGGATGTAGATTTAATTAAAAAGGTTATCTTATTAAGGTAATAGAGTTAAAAAGAAAAAGAGAAAGAGTAGTTAAGACATTTGTGTTTCGCAAGCTTTAGGTTTTTCGAGGAACATTCCAGAACAACTTACATGCTAAGTATCTTTTTTGTCTTCCCTTATAAACCTCCGTTTCGTTTGGTCACTTACAAGATAAATATCAAACTCACAAACACACAAAAACAAAAACAATCCGAATTAGTATTCTTAAATAGCACGAGTCAAGTTTCTTTTCAACTCAAAAGTCTTCCCGATCAGATCCAATGGAGCGAGGTGGTAATCGTGGAGGTCGTGGTGGCCGTGGTGATGGACGTGGTAGAGGTCGTGGTGATAGCGGCGGAGGAGATCGTGGTGGTAGAGGTCGTGGATCCGAACGAGGCGGCGGAAATCGAGCTCAAGGAGGTCGTGGAGCTCAGTTTCAACAACCTGGAGCTCAGTCCCTTTCGCAGTCCCAAGGGAGTCATGTCACGCCTGCTGGAGGCGCGTGGGGTCGTATGCCACAGGTTTCTTCTGATTCACAGTCTCAACAACCTCGACCTCAGATTGTCCAGCAGCCGTCGCAGGCTCAGGTGAGCCATCCCGTTGTTGGAGGAGGTGCTGGCAGAGGTGCGTGGGGTCGTATGCCACAGGTTTCTTCTGATTCACAGTCTCAACAACCTCGACCTCAGATTGTTCAGCAGCCGTCGCAGGCTCAGGTGAGCCATCCCGTTGCTGTAGGAGGTGCTGGCAGAGGTGCGTGGGGTCGTAAGCCAGAGGTTTCTTCTGATCCGGCAGTTTTACCTTCTTCTTCTTCCTCCGTCGTGGTTTCAGAAACTGCTCGTGGTATTCTCTATACTAACTAACTTGAAAATGTCTTATTGGAAAATAGTGTTGAATTTATTATAAATCATTAAAACTAATTCAAGTATAGATTACTTCTTTACTATTGATTTTGTGATATTAATTTGATTGTGTTTCTAATCTGACAGTTCCCGAACCTATGAATCCGAAGCCATCTGGACAAGTTGCTTCTGCTAATAAGAAGGAACCGATGAAGCGTCCTGATAGAGGCGGCGTTGTGGCTGTGCGGCGCGTTAATCTCTATGTTAACCATTTCCGGGTTAATTTTGATCCTGAGAGTGTTATAAGACACTATGATGTTGAAATCAAAGGAGAAAATTCAACGAAGAAGATATCCAGATTCGAGTTAGCTATGGTCAGAAACAAGGTGTTCGCGGACAATCCCAACGAGTTTCCCTTTGCCATGACAGCTTATGATGGTCAGAAGAACATTTTCAGTGCAGCTAAATTGCCTACCGGAACGTTCAAGGCTGATTTCCCCAAAACTGAAGAGACTAAAGCTCGAAGCTATTCATTCACTATCAAACAAGTGAATGAGCTTATGCTACGGGATTTGAAAGAGTATATGATGGGAGGTGCTTCTTTCAATCCTCGTAATGTATTGCTTGGATTGGATGTTGTGATGAAGGAGCATCCTTCAAAGTGTATGATCACTGTTGGTAAAAGCTTTTTTACTCGTGAAACTGAGAGAGATGAAGACTTTGGCTTTGGGGTTGCAGCTGCAAAAGGCTATCGACATGCTCTTAAGCCAACAGCACAAGGTCTATCATTGTGTCTGGACTACTCTGTGTTGGCTTTCAGGAAGGCCATGTCTGTGATCGAGTATCTGAAGTTGTATTTTGGGTGGTCTGATATGCGTCAGTTTAGGAATTGTAGGCGAGACGTTGAGAAAGAATTGATTGGATTGAAAGTCATCGTCACTCATCGGAAGAACAAGCAGAAGCTCACCATTGTAGGTCTTAGTATGCAAGATACTAAAGATATCAAGTTCGATCTTATTGACCAAGAGGGAAAAGAGCCCCCAAGAAAAACATCTATTGTTGACTATTTCAGAACAAAGTATGGAAGAGACATTGTCCACAAGGATATTCCTTGCCTAGATTTGGGGAAAAATGGTCGCCAAAACTTTGTGCCGATGGAGCTCTGCGATCTAGTTGAGGGACAGATCTATCCAAAAGATGATTTGGATAAAAATTCAGCCTTGTGGTTAAAGAAGTTGTCCCTAGTCAATCCGCAACAGAGACAAAAGAATATACTTAAGATGATCGAGTCTCGTAATGGGCCTAGCGGGTATGTTTACAAAGATCTCAACTTTTTTTTTCCCACTATCTTGTAGAGCTTTGACAGTTATTGAACCTCTATAGCTCTTGGGTACGAGTCTAAGACTTTTTAACGTGTTTATGACAGTGGACAAATTATTGGTAACTTTGGAATGGAAGTGGATATAAAGATGACACCAGTGGAAGGTCGTGTACTTAAGGCTCCAGCGTTGAAGTTAACAGAGAGAGGCAAAGTTGTCCGTGAGGAACCCAACCCTAGGCAGAATAACCAATGGAACCTTATGAAGAAGGGTGTCACAAGGGGGTCAATAGTCAAGTATTGGGCTGTTCTTGACTTTGCAGCGTTTGATAGGTATAACCAAATGCAAAATGGCTTTGTGGATCAGCTCATTGAACGTTGTTGGAGACTTGGGATACAAATGGAGCAACCTATCATTTACAAAACTTCAAGAATGGATACACTTTCTAATGCTAATGCTCTTGAGGAATTACTTCGAAGTGTGATTGATGAGGCTTCACATAAGCATGGTGGTGCTCGTCCAACTCTTGTTCTTTGTGCTATGTCCAAGAAGGATGATGGGTACAAGACTCTTAAATGGATAGCCGAGACCAAACTTGGTTTGGTGACTCAATGTTTCTTGACTAGTTCTGCAAATAAAGGGGGAGATCAGTACCGGGCAAATCTTGCACTCAAGATGAACGCAAAGGTTGGTGGGAGCAATGTTGAGCTCATGGATACTTTCTCATTCTTCAAAAAAGAGGATCAAGTTATGTTCATCGGTGCCGATGTCAATCATCCCGCTGCTCGTGACAAGATGAGTCCGTCGATTGTTGCTGTTGTGGGTACTCTAAATTGGCCCGAAGCTAACCGTTATGCAGCAAGAGTTATTGCTCAACCTCACCGAAAGGAGGAGATAGAAGGGTTTGGCGATACTTGTCTAGAGCTTGCAAAAGCTCATTATCGAGCCACTGGGAAACGGCCTAACAAGATAGTAATATTTCGCGACGGTGTTAGTGACGGACAGTTTGATATGGTTTTGAATGTGGAGTTACTTGATGTGAAGCTCACATTTGAGAAGAATAACTACAATCCAAAGATAACAGTGATTGTAGCACAAAAACGTCATCAAACCCGTCTCTTCCCTGCCACAAGCAATGATGGAAGTGATAAAGGCAATGTGCCTTCAGGTACGGTTGTGGATACCAAAATAATCCACCCTTTTGAGTATGATTTCTATCTCTGCAGCCACCATGGTGGGATTGGCACAAGCAAACCTACTCATTATTACACTCTTTGGGACGAACTCGGTTTTACTTCTGATCAAGTTCAAAAGCTCATTTTCGAGATGTGCTTTACTTTCACTCGATGCACCAAACCCGTATCGTTGGTTCCTCCGGTTTACTATGCCGACATGGTCGCATATAGAGGGAGATTATACCATGAGGCGAGCTCTCGGGAAAAGAACTTAAAGTTGAGTTCTAGGCAGCCACGGGGAGCGTCTTCCTCTACTGCCTCACTCACCTCTTCGTTGGCTTCTCTTACCATGGAGGACAAAGCAAACTTCAAGCTGCATGCAGAGCTTGAGAACGTGATGTTCTTCGTCTGAAAAAAAGAAGGTTTGGGTTAGTTTTTGGTTTTGGGTACTAAAGCTGAAATTATAACTATTGTTGGAAATCGGAACGCCCCTAGTAACGCAGTTTTACTCCTTTTATTCTTGGTATGAAGGAGTTTGTGCGTGAATCTAATTGGGTTATTTGCAGTGTGCTTTCTTTTGTTTTGCTTGTTTTATGGTTTGATGTGTGTTGAAATCACTTTGTATTCGGTATTGTATGCTCTTTAGAGCTGAAACCTTGTCACTTTTAATCGAATCTTATTATATAATTTCAGACTCTAGTTCACCAGTGGAAACATATTATACATATCACCCAATGCCTTTGGATTTTGCCTATCAGTCACTAAAATTAGTACACGACTAAATTGAACTGTTGTGTTATTATGTAACTGTATTCACTCATTGATTGGTTGGTTTGTTTCTAGCAGAATCCCATTTACTACATAACCCTCAAGAGTAGAGCATCAGATTTCATCTTTCTTTTTGTAATGACTTTTAACGATATGAGTCTTCATATGTTTTTCTTCTTCTGCTTAAAACACTTGTTTCTTTGGATCTAAATCAACATCACTGAAAGTCTCTAAGGTGGATTTTTCACAATTCCGAAGTTCTAGTACTTGAAATTAGTATTGGGTAAAATAATTGCTATTCTATACTAATTGATTTGTTGGTTTGGTAATCTCATTTACTACATCGCTTCTCAGTCAACTCTCAAATTTCATCATTCAAACATTGTTTCTTTTTCATTTATTTGTATTTTGTTTAATGAATGATCATCTTATGTTTTTTGTTCTTATGGTATAATAATGTCATGAAACATTTTATCTTTTGTTTTCGTATTCCTTATATATATCCCATGTAAAAAATAGCAAAACTGAAAAAAAAAAAAAAAAAAAAAAAAAAAAAANAAGACAAAATGTTTATGTATTTATAAACTAAGATCACATAGTATGTATAAAAATGTTTTGAGAGAAGCGAAACACCAAACCCAACGAAAAAGACATGGTAATAGAAGTGATTCACACGAATCGAAACAATTATAATAATCTCTCTTTTTAATTTTTAATTCTGAATTTTTTGCATTGTCTTTTCCTTTGGTTCATGTTTTTATACTCAAACATCAAACGAATATTTATTTCTGGTTAAAAAAGATATATTCATTCTCTTTTTCCTTATCAAATTACAATGATTGTTCCCCACACTTTGTCAAATTTGTGTTAAAAAAAAAACACACACAAATGTTTGGAAATTTAAAAAAAATTAGCCTTATAATTTAACAAAATAATTTTATTGTTGTTTTATTCTTCTTTTTACGTGCACCAGCTGGAGTTTTTTGTTTGTTTATCTTTCCCTTAGATCGAGAGTGCTGTTTGTGTTATCTTCTCCTTCACATTGATTGAAGCTAAAGCCTTTTCTTTCATTGATGCTACTTCCGATTTACCCTTTCTCTCACTCTCACAGTTTTCTCGCCAATTTTAATATCTTTCCCTTTGCGTGCATTTTTCCCTTAAGGTACCCTTTTCCAAATCTACTTGTTTTCTTCTGCGATTCCTGTGTTTCCATGGATCCGATTTGACTTATTGAATCCAAATTTCTTTGATTTCACTCTATGTTTTCGATCTTGCCCCTTAGGTATTGCCTGTATCTATCGAATCTGCATTTGTTGTTAGTTTCAGATTGTTGAGATTAGGGTTCATCAACTTGGGCGTTTTTTCTTTTTTTTTTTCTTTTTCATTCACATAACTCAGATTTAGAAGTATCTACGGGTTCTGGATTCGATGTATTGACATTACTCAAGATTGATCTTTTTCTCATATGGGTTTTTGGTGTAGGTGATCAAAATGATGAGATGAGAACCGATAGATAAAGTTAAAGGAGGACCAAAAATCTCTTTTTTTATTATATCTGCAATGTCGACGACATCTTTGCAAACGATTGGTGCTATCAAGTCTTACCATCATCAAGCTGAACATTTGGTTAAGAACTATCTTTTAGCTGATCCTTTTATTCCTTATACTTCTGTCCTCACCGGCATTTTCCTTTGCAAAGTGGTAAGATCAGGTTTCTTCTAAAATCTTTTCATGATTCTACAGATATAAAGACAAGTTAGATCCTTGCGCTTGATTAATGATCATATGTTTTCTTCTCTTTTTTGCAGGTTTATGATCTTTGTCACTTTATCAGTAACTCACATTCTAAGACTTATATCATCCTCACGAAAATTCAAAGAATTGAATGGAATAACCGGTTTGTGTTAATGATTGTTCATAACTCTTTGTCTTGTGTGTTTCCGTTTAAGAATTTGTTTTGTTTTTTCCTTAAGGTTTATGATTCGTTTTCATCTTATGTGGCAGTGGTATCTCAACAGTTCATGCTATCTACATTTCGGCTCTGTCGCTGTACTTTGTCTTCTGGTCCGACCTCTTTTCCGATAGGTGGCACAATGATCTTGTTGTTTTCCGGAGCTCGCGGCTTTCCTCTCTTGGTTTAGGGGTAAGCACTAATTTAAGTGGATCCAAAAGCTTATGTAGAGACTTGAGATAAATTTTTTAACCATGATAATTATATAAATGATTTGCAGTTATCTATTGGTTACTTCCTTGCTGATCTCGGAATGATCTTTTGGAAATACCCTTCTTTGGGTGGACTTGAGTATGTAAGTAACTGTTCTTGACCGAAACATTTTGCTCTATCTAGTTATTTCTCTCCAGATAAATTCAGCCTGTTGATCTAGTCATAAGCATGTGCATCGCTCAACAGTGTCATTATAGATAGCTCAACGATAAAGATTGGCATTTTGATTTCAGATTGTCCATCACTCGCTCTCGGGGGTAGCAGTTGCATATTCTTTGTTTTCTGGGGAAGGACAGTTATATACCTACATGGTCCTGATCTCCGAGATTACAACCCCAGAGATCAATTTGAGATGGTACTTAACTCTTACATGGTCCTTCAAGAATTTTCTTATCACTTTAGCAATTTTTTTCTTTTTCTTCGGACAATAAAGCTGATTATCTCGGGGGTCTTATAAAAGGTACCTGGACACAGCTGGTATGAAGAAGTCAATGGCATACGTTGTTAATGGCGTTTGCATCTTCTTGTTTTGGCTGGTACGTAAAAGATTAATAAACATTCGATGTGTCTACTACTTATTACTCATAAAACTTGGATGTCAGGTTGCGAGGATTCTATTATTCATATACATGTTCTATCATGTCTATCTCCACTACAACCAGGTAGAACTCATGATTCCCTTCTCTTCATTATCTGGCGGTTGTATTCATGTATGTTGAAGCCCGATTTTGTTTATGTTGATGAGGTATGCTCTGTTTTGGTTGTTGTGATGTAGGTGATGAGGATGCACATCTTTGGTTACGTATTGGTATTTGGGGTACCAGCTGCTCTTGGAGTGATGAATTTGGTATGGTTCAGTAAGATAGTGAGAGGGGTAAAGAAAACATTAGCAAAGAGATGTGAATGTTGAGGTTAGTTGCGAGTTCTTCTAGCTCACAATATTTCATCAGATCATCATCATCTTCTTCCCTCTTGACATATATCTGTCTCTCTAGTGTAAGTAGTTTTTGTCTGATGAAGAAACCATAAGGAAGAAAAACAAAAATGATAACGATACGATCCTCCGACTTTGTAAATGATCAGAAATTTTCAAATCTCTTTACGTTTTTCTTCAATATACAATGTAATTCTGTTCTTATTCTAATAGTTTTGGCTCTTGTATTGCTGCTGATTTTTGATGATCACATAATAATGTCTTTGAACGGAAATACAATTCACTGAGAATGTCGTATTATCAGATGTTTCATTGTTAAAAACTGATACCATATGAGTGTATAGTATCATATAACTATAGCAAACACTCAAAAGCAAATTATGAATTTCTTAGATACGCATACAAGAAATAAATTCAATCAGTGGATATAATACTCCCTAAAGTATTTTTTATATCTTTCTTGTCTTTAGTTTGTTTAGTTCTTTTCTTCAAATCTGCATTCAATGTTTTTGAAGGTAAGATTTAAGGTATAACGACAAAAATAAACGGGCCATTATATGAG
>OVAU01002753.1:0-11983 GCA_900406315.1 Biscutella laevigata subsp. laevigata
TGAGTTCTGATTTGAGATCATAAACTTTGTGTTTTTGAGAAAGTTTCACAAAAATAATAAAGAAGAAGTTTATTAATATGTGTGTTTGATTCAATATTTACATCATATTCATACGATTTGTTGACTTGAGAATAGAATTCTTCTTTTGGAGGATTAAGCATTTTTTCCTTCATATAATAAATCAATCACGCCGGAAAAGGTTATAAAAGCATATGAAAATTAACTCGTAGAGTGAATGAGTTGAATAATAATTAAGTTGATTTTTGAGATTATTTGCTTAATTTCGGATAAAATTTTATATAGAACAAATTATTAAACAAAGCAAATATTGATTATCTTTATCTTAAAGTTACATACAGTTTCAATTACAATATTTAACAACAGGAAAAAAAAAAAAAAAAAAANAACAACAGAATGCCAAGAATCTAACCGTTTTCTGAGCTTCATAGTCAAAATGAATGGATGAGATGGAAAAAATAACAAAAAGGATTGAAATAAATATATAAGGAAAGAGACCAAATAAATTTTGGAAAAATGATTATTAATTAAAATTAGTGGATCAATAATTTGATGATATAAGAGTTCAACTTTTACTTTGTCTTAAAAGTTTTACCTACTCTTATCAATTTTTAAATATTTATATATAATTTTTTAATATATATATTAAATTTTTTGTCCTATTACCATTAAAGCTCATTTTTATATTTTCCTTGAAATCAAACTAATTTTTATGTTATGATTTCTTCTTCTTTTTCTTTTAAGTGATATTTTCATAAATCAATGTAAGTCATAATAAATATAACAATTTATGTCACACTCATCGTAGAGAACAAAATTCTAAAAAAAAATCTTTTAATGATGAAGAAATAAAATAATATCACACAAATAAACGTAACAACATATTTTTGTGTTTACACATATAAAATGTGGAATATGGTTTTATATGCGTGTAGGTGGTGTGTGGTAGACCAGTGATTCCTGTAAAATCTAAAAGAGGTGGGATAAATTATCATCTTGGGTTAAATAATGGGGAACACTAAGATATTTATTCGAGTTTGGGTGTTATGGGTTTCTAGATCTATACTCCGAATATCATTTTTAATTAAATTATCATCTTGGGTTAAAATTTATATTTCTTGGATTGAGTTGAGTGTCTATTTATTAAATATGAAAAGGTTCTTATAAAAATAAAACATTTAATTAACAAATACATTGATAAATTCTTAAGGAAACAGTAATGAGAACCAAAGTTAATTATTTTTTTGATCAAACTAAAATTAAATTATTTAAAACTATATATAATAAAATATTATATTTATCTAATAGAAATGAAACTAAAATTTAAGAATAAGAGTGATTAAAATAATACATCATTGGTTATATCTTTTTAAAAATTCAACATCACTTTTGTCACTAATTAATAGTTAACAGTTTTATTCAACTATAGTATATATAACATAAAAAGTATATATAAAAAAGAAAATTATTTACACTATATGTTATGTTCAATTTTGTAAAATTTAAAACTATCTTATACTATAATAAAATATCATATTTCTCTAATAATAATATAATAAAATATTATATGATACCTGCGCGTAACACGAGATTACCCCTATATTAATGCTGATTGGTGTAACTTTGAGAGAGAATTCTTGATCCGGATCTTTTAGACTTTTGATTGTAGTATAGAAGCAATTTAATGATCTTTTTATTAGATAGCGTAGTTTTAATATATAATATTTTCATGTCAATAACAGCTCAACGATTCAAGAAAAATATAAAAAAAACTAAATCACAACACGAAAAATATAACAAAAGTTCCACAAGTCTCAAACATTTTATAAATGGAGCTGCATTGATTTTGGATATCCGCAACGCTTCTTACAATGTTTCATGACATTCATTGTCAGTGCCACAACCAACAGCACAATTCCGTTGACATATGACTCGTTGATCTACTTCGTTGGCCCCTATACACATTATAAAAATCATAATTAACCAATATTTATGTATTCAATGAATCAAAATCATTTAACCGAAACAAATTAATTTAGTATCTACATGATCAGTATAAATAGAGGTGTACAGTTTTATCAAACAAAACTAAACCCAAACCAAACAAATGTTTATACACAACTCAATTGGATAAGATATTTCTCAATCTAAACGATTGAGTTGGGTTAAGATCCAATGCATTTATTTTTAATTCATTAATAATATATAATATTGTGACTCATAATTGTTAAAATATAATTAAACTTTTTTTCCATTATTATCCTATCTTTTTTTCTATTGTTACTTTAATACTAAAATATCAGTATTTTAATTAGATTTGATTTGAATTTATATTTTCGTTGTTTATGTGGATGTTTTTTTATAACTGGTTATATTAGGTGAAGACCGGATCATGCATGAATTTTTTTGTTATCATAAAATTGTTTATGTAACTAAAAATACTATTAGATTATTATTTAAATATTTTTCTTCTATACATAAATGCTATCCAAACCGAACTGATCTGTATTTATTCACATCTTATATAGTTTTCTTTTAATATATGAGAGGATATATATTTATCCGTATCTTTTTATACCCAAACAAATTAAATCGAACTAAATCCAAATAAAACGGAAAATAAAACCAAACCCTCCATCCCTAAGTATAGAAATTGATTTTTTTTAAAAAAATAATGAGATCCGATAATAGATTAAAAAAATGGTTTATAAAGATTTAGAGTTTGTATGCTTACTTGAGTTGGACTTGGAATACTGAAGAGAGGGAGGAGAAGCACATTCGTAGACACAACCAGTACAAGTAAAACTGTTGATGTTTTGACAAAGGGACTTGCAATCTGTTTCTCTACACTCAGTCACAGTCTTTCCTCTCACGCTCATTGTCATGATCAATAAAGCCATGATTATTGTTATCTTCATCATACTATTTTTTTTTCTTTTCTTAATTTTGCCAAGCTTTATCAGATTTTGTTCAACATGATATATTATTATATAAAGTTTGATGTGTCCAACTCTGTAAAACGATTTCTATATAAAACATGTGCCATAATCAGAATGAAATAAACTCTATTAAGACTATAAATCTTATTCAAATACGAAAAGCTAATTATTAGAAACATATGAAAAATATGTAAGTAAATGTTAGAAATTTATTTCTATGGTTGATGATCTTCCATAAGTGCTTTGATTTTGTTTCTCGTTTTGGGATAAAAAGAATTCTATATAATATAAGTACCACAATCAGAAAAGGATACTCTAAGATAATATAATAAAAATTATAAAAATAAATCAACGAACTGAAAAGGAAATCAGATTTTTTTAAAGTGGATTCAATGTCTTTTTTTTTTTTTAATGTAAAATATATTAAGCAACAAAAAAGTACAAACATTTTTGCAAGAAACTTGCTACATGCGAAAGCAAAGAGAAACGGGAAGGAGGACAGACATGCTACAGACAGCAAAAGCGGTGTGCAACTGGTCTCGATAAAAACCTTCGAATGCGAAAATCCTGTGGGAAAAACACATCGAAGGAAAAGAGTGTCCAACTACACACCATTGTCTGTAGCGGGAGGAAGAATACGCGAGCTAAGCCACTCAACATAAAGGACATCCGCGATCCCACCGGGGGGTGTAAGTGACAAGATGCGGTTACGAATGGAACGATTAACCTGCTTTGAAAGTACCTCAGGAGGCGTTGTAGGCCGAGACTGATGCCGCCTCGAATTGCGCTCCCACCAAATATGGTAGATTGCTGTCTGAAACATGAGTCGCAAAAGATAAAGACGAGACGGTGTTAAATTCCTAGACGTCTGCATGGTGTAATGGCCGTCTAGGAAGGACTGGATGACACCTTCCCACACGTGAGAAGAGTACCTACAAGTGAAAAACAAGTGATCCCGAGATTCCGGGTCACCACAGCCGAAAGTACACAAAGGCGAAGAACCCGACCAACCCGCAGTCCTAACTGCAGTAGGTAGCCGATCCAAAACTGCGAGCCAAGAGATGAAACTATAGCGCGGCACTGAGTTATTGAACCAAATCCCCTTTGTCCAGGAGAGCCTTGGACGGGTAGTACGAATGGAGTCCCAAACATGGGGTGAGAGGAACCGGCCTGTGAACCGGTCTGTAGCAGAACGCCAAAGGACTCGATCTGGGCGAGCATGGTAAGGCTGAAACTGAATGTGGGAAATGAGTGACTCAACGACCGTTAAGTCATGGGATCGATGAGGCCTACCTGGACGAGACATCGCACGAACATCCGCTAGGGTTGCCGTGAGAGGGATACCCAGTTGAGTAGGTCCCAAGTCACCTGTACGAGAAAGCAAAGGCCTCATAGCCGTCCAATTATCGAACCAGAAGGAGATATCAGTACCCGTACCAATCTCCCAACGCATGAACCTAACTGCAAGAGGTCGCAACTTAAGCAGCTTCCGCCAATGCCAAGATCCCAAAGCATGATTAGCAAGCCAAAAGGATCCCTCGCGAATAAGATACAATTGAACCCATTGGACCCAAAGAGAGTGACGCATGGTAAACAACAACCAAATCAGTCTCAGACCATAAACCCTGTTCGAATCGACAAGAGAACGAAGTCCTAACCCGCCTTCCAGCAGAGGAGAGCAAACATCCTTCCAAGCAACCTTGGCCCGAGTTGTGCGCATATCGGGCCCCGACCAAAGGAAAGCGCTACAGAGGCTATCAATCTGCCTGAGACATCTACGAGGTAAGTAGAAAGCCGCACTCCAGAAATTTATCACACCCGCAAGGACGGATCGAATCAACTGCCAACGACCTGCAAAGGATAGTGGACGTACCGTCCAGCTCTCAATTCGACGCCTAATCTTCCCGATGAGAGGCTTGCAATCCTGCAGGCTCAGACGAGTGGTGGTGAGTGGTAAACCAAGATAGCGTACCGGCAAAGAGTCCAACCTTAAGTGTAACCGATTTGCAATTTGATCCTTGACCGGACCAGGCACTCCCGCTAGATATAAAGAAGACTTCTCCAAACTCAGGCGGAGGCCAGATATCCTAGCAAAATAGTCAAAAACGTCGACAATACCCTGTATAGAACCCAAATTCCCATCTGAGAAAACCATGATATCATCTGCAAAGCACAAATGAGTAATTCCAAGCTGATCACACCGTGGGTGATACCCAAAAGAACCCGAGAGAGCCGCCTTATCCAGGAGCCTAGAGAGGACGTTCATGCACAGGACGAAGAGGTAAGGCGAGAGAGAGAATCCCTGGCGGATTCCCCTCTTGCTTTGAAAAAGGCCGCATAGCTGACCATTTACCTGAACAAAGAAAGAAGGCGTTTGAATACAGCGAGCGATCCAACGAATGAATAGGTCAGGAACCTGAAGAGCACGCAAAATGGAGAGGATAAAACTCCATTGGACCGAATCAAAAACCTTCGTGATATCAATCATCAAAGCACAACGGGAAGAGGTAGTAGGTTTGTGATAACCCTGAATCAGCTCAGTAGCAAGTAATACATTCTCGAGGAGAAGACGTCCACGAACAAAGGCAGTTTGAGACGGAGCCACAATATCAGGGAGCAACGCCTGAAGCCGATTAGCCAAAATCTTCGAGATTACCTTATAAAGGATATTGCAGATGGAGATTGGTCTGTAATCCTTCATCATCAACGTCCCTGGATGCTTAGGAATCAGAGCAAGAATAGTTGTGTTCACCCCCTTGGGAAGGTATCCAGTTACAAAGAAAGATTGAATTGCGCTGATAAAATCCTGACCCAAAATAGACCAAGCAGCTTTGTAGAATTCGGGGGTGTAACCATCCGGACCTGGTGCTTTGTTCTCTGGCATGGTAAAGAGAACTTGCTTTATCTCATCCGGTGTAACTGTTGCGACAAGCATACTGCTAGCAGCAGGCGAGCACCGGACCGACAAAAGCTGTTGCAACTCAGCAATCGAGATAACAGTAAAATCAGCAGGAACTCCTTGCAGAAGTGATTCAAAGAACCCCACAGCCTCATCTTGGATCTCAGAAGTACCGAACAAGTCAGTCCCCGATGAAGACCGAACCATACGGATAGCATTATTCGACGTACGAACCTGAGCGATACGGTGGAAGTAAGTAGTATTCTGATCTCCCAATTGCAACCACTGGATGCGTGATTTCTGATGGTAAAAAGCCTCGGTGAGAGAAGCTACTGAAGACCAAGCAATAGTTGCAGCCTGTTCATCAGCTAAAGCCGTAGGAGTAGGGTTTAGGAAGGCCTCAGCCTGGCAACGACACAACTCATCATAGGCTGCTTGGGCGCGAATAGGAAGGATACCCAAAGTCTCTCTATTGAGGGCACGCATCCTGAACTTCAGCAACTTCAACTTCCTGGTAAACATATATAGCGCAGCACGTGAAATGTATAACGGGTCCGACGAAGCCCAAAAATCATTCATGACAGGGAGGAACCGGTCATGCTTTACGAGGACGTTGAAGAACTTGAAAGGCTTCCTTTGAGTTGGTATCTGACCTGAAAAACGAACATGACAACGGGCATGATCAGAACACCCGCCAGAGTCAAAAATAGCAAATGAGTTAGGGAAATGAGTAAGCCAGTCGGGGTTTACAAGAGCCCGGCCAATCTTGGTACTAATCGGATCATCGATCCTACGGTTCGACCAAGTGAAGTGTGACCCATGATACCGCAAATCCAATAAGGAACAAGAAGCCATGCATTGACCAAAATCACGTGACCCGGATGTGAGGGAGCGAGACAATGAGTGCTCTGAGGGGACAAGAATTTCGTTGAAATCACCGAGCAATAACCAAGGACGGTCACGAGTCATAGAAGAACCATAAAGACGGCGCATCCCAAAGGACAGCCCTTTCGGCTGGGGTGTTTGCCGCATAGAAAAAAGAACATAAGATATCAGCGTCGAAACTCGGGACGCGTATCGAACAAACAACCATCTGGGCTGAGGAGAATATGGGTGTGAGGGTCACCTGATCACACCAAACAACCCAAATACGACCTAGAGGATGATGAGCGTAGTTAAACAAAACAGACCAATCACGGAAGACCGAGTTAAAGATCTCAGGGGCGCCTATTTCCTGAACTCTAGTCTCCAGCATACAACCAAAAAGAGCACCGATCGAGCTAACCCAATTCTTTACAACCGCGTGTTTCCTGGGTGAGTTGAAACCACGGATATTCCAAGAGAAACTTGACATCAGTGAAAACTCCGAAGAGATTTCTTGTCATTGTTTTTGGCGCGTGTGTGACGGGTCACCGGAGGAGGTGACTTGTCTTTCTTCTTCCTATTCCGCCTAGTCTTTGGCGCCAATAATATGGTATTCTCCACATCCAACTCATCTTGGAGAACAACATACCTTGAGCTAGTGATCGGGGAGCTGATATCATGTGGAATGTTTGCACGTCCCGTCTTGCCAGGGGATACCTGACTCCAATTCCCGTCATTAGCCAATGAGTCTGAATCACATGAGGAATTAGATGAACCGAGCTTAACTGCGACAGCATCGACCGGAGGTAGGACGTCTGTAACCGCCCTAGCATCAACGCCTGACTGATCCAAAGTGGCCTTGCTAGTCGTTGTATCAGCATACTCCACACAAACCACAGCGACAAGCTCTGCCCCATCAACTTTGTACCCGGAAATACTATTTATTGCTGCTGTGTGAAGAACCTTAGTGGTGTCCTTAGCAGCCACCGACGTATTTAAGTCCTTAGCAGAGGCGCCAACGACAAGGACTGTATCCGATGGTCCCTCCTCAGAAGCAGCGGATGTGACAAGACCTACTGGGGGCGGGGGCAAGACTGGATCAATGACTTCCCGGTGTATGTGCTGACCATTAAGAGAAGCTAAGAGATTTCGACCGGCAACATCGACATCAACCGTGGTAATCGTGGGAGCCAAAGTCAAATTTTTGGTGGTTACGAGACATTCTTCAAGAGAATGACCCCAGCGACGACACTTACTACAGAAATCTGGAAGCCAAGGATACCTGACCTTCACCAGACACGGGGGATCCTGAGGTACGCGAACATGTCGAACGAGAGGTTTGGTCAAATCCAACTCTACAAATATCTTTGCCTGATCAATATTCGTACAAGCCTCAGTCGTAGCATGTAATCGCTTAGGCTGGCCGACATGGCTAGCAAGCCAACCTAGGCCAGAGTCCGAGTATAGACTTAGTGGAACATTCTCAAACTCTACCCAAAGTGGAATAGATTGCAAAGCCGGTTGGTTCACGATACCAGCGGGGGACCATTCAGAAAGAACCACACTGACTCCCGCAAGGTTCCAGAGACGCCTGTTGAGGATACGTGAACGCATGGAAAGATCAATCACGCGGAACTTCATTGTACGATTGTCGAGGACTTCAACATCAATTTTAGGGGACTTCATGTTCGCCAGCCAGATCTTGTTAACAATCATATGGATTTTAGCTATATGAGGAGCCGTATCCATGAATCGACCGACCAGGAAGTTCTTCCACAAAGGTTGCGAAGAACTGATCAAGTCCTCTGGTAAGGCCGAAGTGGCTATACCATCTACAAGGACAAGGTCACGAGCAGAGAATTTGTTGAGAGCAGAAGACGAAACTCTCCTCGCCCAAGACTGTGCTCCATGAGGTTTAGGTTGACGATCTGGAGCTAGGAGTGGATCCGAGACAGAGGTGGTTGGCGGAGGAGTAAGCGAAGCTGATGGAAGGGGTGGGAACTCTTCAACCTGAAGAGGAGAAGAACCAAGAGTCGTGCGGGGAGGACCTTGGCAAGATGTTAGAAGCGTTGAGGTTGCCGCAGTAGGAGGTCGATCGGAGGTTGCAGCAACGCCAGGAGATGCTCCCCCGCAACCGGAAACAGGGGATGTAGAAGCCGGAAAAGCACCTTGGGGAGATGTTGGAAGCTTTGAAGTAACTGAAGGAGGAGGACGAGAGGAGGAAGCAGCAACAGCTGGTGGTGCTCCCCCGTAACATGAAGCCGGCGAGGTTGGCGACTGAGAATTGTTAACTGAAGCTCGAGGAGTAGCGTGGGTTTCGAGCGGCGAGGTTGATGGAACTTCAGTAGGAAGACAAGGGGAGTACTCGGCGACAGAAACTGGTGGAAGGCCACCGGCGGCACCGACCATCACGGCCACCGAACGTAGAAACGAGAATCACTAGTAGATCGCACTCAAGTTCTTCTACCGACAGAGAGAGCACTCCGATTCAATGTCTTTATCAACGAAATAAAAGGAAAAATATAATATAATATCATCTAAGAAAAAAAAAAAAAAGCTAAAAAAGAAATCCATTCTGTTATATTTTTAACCAGATTAAGAAATAGATATAAATTATAGTTTAAAATGGAAATTGAATAGGGTTAGATCTATGATCTCATTATAATATTGAGAGGAAATGAAAATTTAAATCTAATTAAGATATGAATAAAACCCAAATTATTCAAAGTTTTAGAAATCTAATTTTTATAAGAATTCTAATCATAAAAAACTAATTCAATTCAAACAAGAATATGTACAACTCAAATATGGAAACATGGAAACTATCATTATAATAATAATTTGAGAGAAAATGAAAATTTAAATCTAATTGAGATATGAATAAAACCCAAATTATTCAAAGTTTTAGAAATCTAATTTTTATAAGAATTCTAATCATAAAAAACTAATTCAATTCAAACAAGAATATGTACAACTCAAATATGGAAACATGGAAACTATCATTATAATAATAATTTGAGAGAAAATGAAAATTTAAATCTAATTGAGATATGAATAAAACCCAAATTATTCAAAGTTTTAGAAATCTAATTTTTATAAGAATTCTAATCATAAAAAACTAATTCAATTCAAACAAGAATATGTACAACTCAAATATGGAAACATGGAAACTATCATTATAATAATAATTTGAGAGAAAATGAAAATTTAAATCTAATTGAGATATGAATAAAACCCAAATTATTCAAAGTTTTAGAAATCTAATTTTTATAAGAATTCTAAGCATAAAAATCTAATTCAATTCAAACAAGAATATGTACAACTAAAATATGGAAACATGGAAATTAATAAGTAAATAATCTTAGAGATCCCTATGTTTTGCGTATGTTTTCTTAATTTTATATTTTTCTTTTATAAGTGATTTGATTTTGTTGTTCACCATTTTCCTTTTAATATTTACTAAATCATTCTTTTTGGTCATAGTATATATAATATAAAAGATTTAATTCTTGATGGTAACACAGTGACCATACTAACATAAACCATTAAATTATATGTTCTCATTATTTACTAGGTGGCTATCTCCATGATACATGGGTTTAATTTATATTATGTATTTTTTAACTGCGTTTCATTTTCGAATGTTATTGTAAATAATTCTTGTATTTCTAACATATTGGAAAATGCAGGTTATAACAAGTGTGGAGGAGTGAACAACAACAAAATAAAAGGAAGAAGATGCTTCTTTCTAACGGTTTGTGTTTTACATCATAGAACAAATTCACCAGATTTCCCTTTTCTTAGGAGAAACAATATTTTTAGCTGTATCTGATTGATGGATTATTTCAAATCTACTAAAAGTTTTCCAAATATTACATTTTGTTGGTTGAAAGTATTAAACTGTTTTTCTGGGAATTTTAATTTAATTGATGTTATATGCATATCAATGTGACATAATATACTGTTCAATTACATAAAACTCAAGATTAGTTTTGATTTTTGATTCGGATTCAACTTAGTAAATTTATTTTGGTTAGGGAAAAAACCACTATTTCACAATTAAATTAGGAGTTAAAATCCAAATTATTGAGAAGCATTAGTATAATTGGTATTATTACTAACGTTTTCAGAATATAATGAGCAACTATTCACAATAGATTATAAGGATATTAAAACAATAGATTCTTCAAATTTATAAAACGAAATAGTTGAAAGAATAAATCAAAATTAAGTTACAACTAGAAAATGATATCATAATCAAATTTATTTTTTTTTTTTGCTAAACAATTAACTTGCAGTATTTCCAAAGTAAATAAATAATTTGTATCGATTAAATGACTTAAGTTGTGATATTTCCCAAAAAATGAAGTATGTAATTTTGGCCAAAATCTTGAAACGTTAATTGAATTGGCATTTCTAATCAGTAATCATTATAGATGACTTATTATAAATTGTACGAATGATGCAGCAGAGGAAACAGGTCCAATGATGATTGGAGAAGGACTTGTGATCGATGAATTGGTTAGTCTGTTAGCGAGTCTCTCTCTTTCTCTCCCGCTCTTCTCTCTTCCCTTAGATGATTGTGAAAATCTAACATTTTTGTTTGATATGTGCTTACCTGTTGACTATCTGCAAATATTGCTTACAGGTTGTCACAAAGTATACTCCTGCTTGACCAGAGCAGAACCAGGGTAATAAAGTTTTCTTTCATTAGAATTCTTGTTTCTGTTCAACTCTGAAACCTGTTTTTAGGATCAGATTTATATAGAAAAAAAAAAACAATGTTGTTATGTACTTTTGTTATCATCATTCAGAAACAGGTGATATGTGTTTTTGTCGGTCCATATCTTTTAGTGGCATTTGTGCCATTGACAGGTCCGTCCTAATTAATCGGTGACCTAAAGTACAATATTATATGACCTATATTAAAAATATATTAATTATAGAAATAAATATATTAAGATTAAAATATTATATCATTAATTGATAAAACTATAGATAATTTAACAATGTAAAATAAATTTACTGGATGAAAATTAAAAATAAAAATAAAAACGTTTTATATAAAGTGACGTAAAAATAAAAAATTGTCGCACAGTCAAAAATTGCTGTAAAATAGTTTTGTGGCCCCCAAAATATTTTATCATTATGGAGCCTAAAATCTAGNTCTAAAATCTAGGGGTGTCAAAATGGGTTATTACTCATGGGTTGATCCGACCTACCCAGTTTTTTTATAGGTACGGGTTAAGTTTTGAAACTCATA
>OVAU01002754.1:0-10729 GCA_900406315.1 Biscutella laevigata subsp. laevigata
TTTTTAGGATAAAATCTTCATAATTTTTTAAAAAGAGTATTATGGAAAATTTTATATAAAAAAATTCTTCATTTTAAAAAAAAAATTTAAATAATTTTTTTNTTTAAAAAAAAAATTTAAATAATTTTTTTTATTAAGAATATAATGTTTGGCTACAGGTAATAATAATCCATTGAAAAATAATTAAACACAAATCTGTTTAGTTGCATGTTTAAAAGGTTAGAATTTTTAAATTAAAAAAAATTCAAAAAATTGTGGATGTGACACGTGACCTCCAATGCTTCGAGGATAGATAAAGCTAATTTGACTACACAGATCTCTATCAAAACCGAATAACTTTCACACCATCATACACATGATGTAATAAAACAAAACCCTCTTTTTTTCTTGTATATTGCTTGATTTGTTCCTCTGTTTTTTTTTTTTAAGATTTGATATGTCGGGGAACTATCCTTCTTACCAGAAACAAATCCCTAGATTCCAGAACTACAACTTTGCGAGCAGTTCATCTCAATATCAACATCATGGTTTAGTGATTGAGGATCAACAACAACAAGAAGAAGAAAACAACATGATGATAAAAGAACAAGACAGACTACTTCCAATAGCAAACGTAGGAAGGATAATGAAGAACATACTTCCACCAAACGCAAAGATCTCAAAAGAAGCAAAAGAGACTATGCAAGAATGTGTTTCTGAGTTCATAAGCTTCGTGACAGGAGAGGCTTCGGATAAATGCCACAAGGAGAAGAGAAAGACTGTTAATGGAGATGATATATGTTGGGCTATGTCAAATCTAGGGTTTGATGATTACGCTGAGCAGCTCAAGAAGTACTTAACTCGTTACCGAGTTATTGAAGGTGAGAGAGCTAATCACGGCCATGCCAAAGCTGGACCTAAATCCTCCCCCGATAATTAGTTAACTTCTTCACTGATTTATTGTTTGATTTCTCCTTTATTTTGTGAGCTTTCTCTAATTCTCCGACCACCTTCTCTTATATACATATATATATGTTGCTATTATCTATCCTAAATATATAGCTCTCTCTATATATACAACATATATATGATGCTTATATAAATTAGATCTATGTGGTTTGAGAAAGTACTGGAGAAATCTATGTTAGTTCTTCGACATTTTGTTAAGTTTAATGGTGCTTTCATGGGTTTTTAATTCAGAAACTGTCTATTTTTTTCTTCTGTATAAATTAGGTAATCTCCTTTTTCTTCGTTTGATTCATAATTTTTTTTTTTTTGGACAAAGGTAAATATATTATCAAAAAGCTGTTTTGGTACAAGAACCATAACAAACAAAAAGCTGAGCAATCTCTCTAGGGATGAAAGTCGACTTAAATAACACTAGGACCTAACAGAGAAGAGTAAAAGTCAATTCGAAGGCATATAACGAGACAGCGAGTCACAGACAAATGAGGACGAGTTAATCATGCAAGATATCTATACCACTCCTCCCTAAGATTTGAAAACTTTTTGTGCTCCTTCCTTGAAAGCAGAATATCCTTAACATTTCTGTCAAGAATTGCATATATTGCAGCAACCGTTCTCGACTCAGAGCGATGAAGTCTATAATTCCTTTCCTGCCAAAGATGGTAGGTGATGGATTGAACCATAATTCTCTTAAGCGTCTGTGAGAGTTGAGGAGATCTCGAGAGCATCCAAGTGATGAGCACATCCCAACTTAGAAACTGCAGCGGAGGCTGTCCCAGTCTTGCCAGCATCAACCGCCAAACCTGTAAAGAGAAAGAGCAATGAAGCAATAAGTGATCTCTATTTTCTTCGAAATGGTTACACAAACAGCAAGAAGAAGATAAGGATATTCCCCATTGAGAGAGGCGAGCTCTTGTTGGCAAGCGATCAAGGGTCGTCACCCAAAAGTTGAAAGCATGCTTAGGTACGTGTCCTCTGAACCATGCTGCCTGTGTCCACGTAAGAAGGTTGTTGACAGGCCGAATATACTCCCATGTTACACTTGCTGAAAAGGTGGATTCCAAGGTTGAATTTGGATCCCAGTAGTACTCATCCAGCGTAGCAGCGTAGCTCGGCGTGGGTTGTGATGACAAAATAAGCTGAAGAGAGCAGTAATTGGCCGTATTAAGCCTGGCTGAGGGCAATCTCCATCCCGTCTGAGTGATAGCCTCCTTAATCGTTGCTGCAATGTTGATCCCTAGTCTCACAGGTCCATCTTCAACAAGCTCAATTAATGGTCTGCTCCTGTCCAATTATCCAACCAGTATTTCCCCTTCTGTCCATTGCCAACCTTACACCAAAGAATTTTCTTAGCAAGGTGTCGAACTGCAGCAATGATCGCTAAATCCATGATTGTGCCGGTTTTAGTGTGTCTAGCCAAAAATTAATCCTTTTCATCCTATGTTCCATATTCCACGCGACCCAGAGAGAGCCACTTTGAGAGAATATTTGTCAGATTAGTTTAAGCTGCAGAGCCTTGTTACAGAGAGTAACATTTCGGAGTCCCAATCCTCCTTCATATCTCGGTTTACAGATTGTAGACCAAGCCACTTTCGCTCCAGAAGTCTTGTTTATATCGGCTGTCCAAATGAACCGAGTACACAAGGATTGGATCTTGGCTAGACATCCTTTGGAGAGTGTAAAAGCAGCGATCCAGAAATTGATCAAGCTGTAGATCACTGATGCAATCAGTTGAGTACGACCTGCAAAAGAGAGAGTTTTAAGCGACCAAGAACCAAGTTTCAGCTTAATGGCATCAACAAGAGGAGAACAATCAGAAATAGTTAGCTTTTTATGATGAAGAGGAAGGCCCAAGTAACGGAAAGGGAAAGAACCACATAGGAAGCCTAGACTAACAGAGTCCTCGGTTTCCCTTGAGTTCAAACCGGCCGTATATAAAGCTGATTTTGCCTTGTTCATAACCAACCCCGAGATATTTTCAAATTGCTCCAAGACAGCAGTTATATTCCTTGGTGAGACAGGTTTTCCATCATAGAAAATCATCACATCATCCGCAAATGCGAGGTGGGAAATGATTGGATTTCTAGCCAACAGATGGTAACCAATGTGTCCATTATCGAAATTTCGAGACAGTAGCTTGGCGAAAATTTCCATTGCAATAACAAATAACAAAGGAGATAGTGAATCTCCTTGTCTTAGACCCCGTTTTCCTTTGAAGAATCCACACGAACGGCCGTTGACAAGAACAAAGAAGGATGTTGTTGTGATGCATTGAGAAATCCAGTCAACGAACATTGGCGGGAAATGAGAAGCACGAAGCACATAGATGATGAACTCCCACTTGACCGTGTCGAAGTCCTTGAGCAGATCCACTTTCAGAAGACCTCTTTTACTAACATTTTTCCTTTCGAATCCCTGAACTAGCTCCGTAGCTAATAATACGTTTTCAACCAAAAGTCTTCCTTTGACAAAAGCTGACTGATTGGGAGAGATCATCTGAGGCAGAACAGTTTGCAGCCTCCTAGCTAGGATCTTGCAAATGATCTTGTAAGTTATGTTGCAGCAGGATATAAGACGAAACTCTGAAACTTTGTCCGCATCGGGTCTCTTAGGGATGAGGACAATGTTGGTTGCATTCCATTGCTTCAACNCGAAACTCTGAAACTTTGTCCGCATCGGGTCTCTTAGGGATGAGGACAATGTCGGTTGCATTCCATTGCTTCAACAGTTGGCCCGAGTGAAAGAATTCAAGCACAGCGACTGTTAAATCATCACCTATAACCGGCCAAGTTGATCTAAAAAATTCTGCATTGAATCCAACAGGTCCTCCCGCTTTGTTCTGCGGCATGCTCTTCAGCGCAGAGATAATTTCTTCTTTAGTAACAGTGGCCTGAAGGACGGAAGCAGCTGTTGCATCACAACGGTACGTGATAAGCTCGTCGATTAAATTGCAGTCCTGATTCGAGAGAGGAGGAGGTGAACCCCCTAGAAGATCCTTGTAGAAAGAGACACAATGCTCCTAAACATCATCCAACTCCTCAAGTCTATTCCCTTGCTCATCAATGAGGTAATGAATTTTCCCATTTGCTCTCCTGCCCGCTACATAATGATGGAAAAATCTTGAGTTCGAGTCTCCCTCCTTAAGCCAAGATATTCTGGACTTTTGCAAAAGAAAAACCTCCTCAGCAGCCGCCAATTCTAGCCACTTTGAATGAGATTGCTTTTCCAAGGTTGCATTTGCTGTAGAAGGGTCTAGTAGCAGTGGGGTCTGAGCGGAAGTGAGGACCTCAAAAGATTCCTTCACTCTCTTTTCCAGCTGTGAGTAGTTGTCTTTGTATAACCTGCGACAAACAGATTTTAATGAGTAGAGTTTTTTGGAAAAAACAAACATTCTGGAACCAGTTACAGCTAAGGAATCCCATTGATTTTTAATTTCAGGGATAAAAAGAGGGAGCTTGAGATGAGTGTTGGAAAATCTAAAAGAATGTCCAACACCCGGAGAAACGGCGTTGAATCTGACACATATTGGGCTGTGATCAGAACAACTAGGAGCTTCAAATTCTGCAAAAGAGTTAAGGAAGTTAGTAAGCCAATCTTCATTAACCAGAGCTCTATCCAATTTTTTAGCCGCTGGTTGTTCCACCACGTAAAGTGGTTCCCTCGGAAAGTAATATCAGATAAGTCAGCATCTTCAAGGCAGTTACGAAGGTCATTCATGCCAGGAGTAAGTCTCAACACAGAAGCAGAAGACTCAGAGGGCCTAATGATTTGATTGAAGTCTCCCAGAACAAGCCAAGACATATTTAGCACCTCGGAATGATGAGAGAGCTCTCTGATTTCCTCCCATAATAGAGTTCTCCAAGACAGATCATTGTGTGCATACACAAAGGAAACGACAAATTCCTTTCCAGTTGTAGAAGCCTTAACCCGACAAGTGATGATTTGATCAGATTTTCGAATCACAGTAACATCCGTCTCGTTGTTCCAGATAACTCAAATTCTACCCAATTCCGCATACTCATAATTAGTTACCGAGTTCCACAAAGGAAAATTCTTCAAAATGTAGTTCGCAGCCTTATGCTCACGAACTCTAGTCTCAACTAGACAACCCAAAAAAGGATTCTTGCTTCTAAACCAGTTCCTAATGCTACGCCGCTTTACAGAATTATTATAACCTCTAATATTCCAACAAAAAAAGTTTTCTGACATGATTAATGTTGATGTTTGGGGCCTGATCCCCTTGGTGACTGTTTCTTCCGAATATCTCACAACTAGCTCATAAGTCTCCTAGAGACATAAGGGATAAAGTTTTCATCATCATCAGGGTTATCGTCCTCGCCTGAACCCCAATCTGATTTTGAACCACTGGTTGTGTAGCACGAGTTCTTGCCAGCAACATCTGAAGAGTTATATCCCTGGGAACTGTCAATCTCCTTTCCTTTTCCTTTGGACGAAGCTTCCAGTTGCTGAGCCTTCTTTTTAACCTTCTCTGGTGGTGTACGGAAAGCAATACCAGAAGGTGGTGATTTCTTGACCCAAACAACGTCAGCCACTTTCGAATTTGGTTGGACTTCACGAGTTGCTTGCTGAGAATTGGTAGCAGTCGGTTTGTTGTTCGTGATTAAGGCTTCCGATGGGACTGAGTCCTTCATTCGGATTGGGTCTCCAACCTGAGAGCTTCGATGACTTTATTTCCCCTGTTTACCTTGCTTACCCTGATGCTGACTTCGTTTCCTGCGTGTGCAATTAACAACGGCATGTCCTGAGGAGTTGCAGTCCAAGCATGTGATTGGAGCAGTGGGACAGCTCTTGATGGTATGACCAACAATCTGACAGTGATCACAGATCGGTGGGAGCCATGGTGAAGAAACTTCAGTACTATGGTAATGACCAGAATCAAACTGGACCGAAATAGTTTCCGGGAGTGGTTGAGTAGGATCAACAATGCAGAACACTTTTGCTACCCCAAGGTTTGTCATGTTTAGAGTATCAGGATGCAAAAACTTTGGATCTCCATTCAATCCTGCGATGTATTCCAGTCCGTCGATGTTGAAGAACTGGGGTGGGACTTTTCTGAATTCAAGCCAGACAGGAACATACATAAGCTCGGGGATTATCGGAGTCAATCCTGGTTCCCATTTCGCCACAAACATAGATTGATTATCTATGTGCCACATTCCTTGTGCTAGAACTCTTGCTCTAGTCGCAACATTGGGTATACAAATGAGGTAAGATTTCTCCGTGAGCTTTGAAACTGTGATATCACACATCTTATTGCTCCAAATCCCGTTAGTGATCGCATAGAGTAATCCTGGAGTCGGCGGTTTACCTTGGAATTGACCAATAACAAAGTTATCCCAACATTTTTTATTCTTATTGATGACTGAGTTTGGTATCTTAACACACAATTCCCCTGAATCCAGAGTGAAAGCAGTTCCTTTCTTCGACATTTTAGGTCCATTACCTTGAACAACATCAGTCCAAGTAGGTTTGGATGGCACTGCTGAAACAGGACCAGGAGCCAAAATCGGAGCAGTTGAAGATGATACTAACCCAGGGGCTTTGTGAGAATCATTTCCAGTAGCTAAAGATGTCGTGACAGCAGAGCCAGCAACCATAATAGAAGCAGTTTGCAAGGTCCCAGACTTCAGAACCAAATCTTGCGAAGCAGCAGTTGCAGCGTCAGTTGAAATCGAGGCAGAGCCTGAAATCTCGTGAACTACAGCTTCCGACGCGGGCTGAGGCATAGAGGAAGGCTGCTCCTTCTGAGAACCATTTACAGCAGTAACACTCTGCTTGGGAGCAGAAATCGAAGAAGCCTTTGGAACAACCAGGGGAATTTCGAGCTGAAGAGAAGGATTTTTAGGAGGAGAGTTCCGAGAAGGGAGAGAGGAGGAAGAGGAAACGGGGGGTTTTTTCTTGGCCATGACGGACCGGCGGCGGTGGCCAGGGACCGGCGCCGGAGGATGAGAAAAGCTAGGGATTGTTACAGTAACAAATCGACTCTTTTGAGAGAAAATATAACCGTTTTTTCTTGAGATAATCCGTTTGACTCATCGTTAATTCTTTCAAACAATTTAATTCAGATTTAATCAGATTTATATATATATATATATATACTGATATAAAATAAGATATAGTATAACGGTAGAAAAACATACATGTTTGTGGAATTACACAAATTAAGTGCAAAACCTTAAAGGTTAAGTAGATTTCTTCTTTTGGAAATTAATTTGAGAATATGTATGTGTACTAGCTAGCTTTGTTGAATGTGATACGAATTTACTACTTTGGTACTTGACATTTTTTAAAACAGATCAGAAAATAGTAGTACTATAAAATTCGTTAAAAAAATGATATATATTGTAAAGTGAGTGGTCCATAAATCGAGATCAATTCTCAATGGTACTCTTCTTTTGAATTTTATAAACCCTATATATAGATCCATATTGATGGACCATCCAATTAAAGAAACTTATTTCTGACTTACGCTTCCAACGTATATGCTTGCTTTTTCTCCAATTTTAAAAGAGGAATAAAGATATCCAAGTAATTAACTAGAACAAAGCAAATGTTTCAAAAATTTATAGTTTGTATATATGCTAAATATATTTATATCATATACCAATACACATATTTGTATTTGTGTGATGAGAATATATACTATATGAAATTTGATGCTACTTTTTTCCCAACTAACTCTATCTAATAATCAAACTCGATTGATTAGAATGAAATCATGAGATACGTCTCATTCAAAATGTTGTAATTTACATGAAAAATAGTAATATTTCTATTCGTGCACCTTTGACGAAGATATTATTACATACATTTTGATTACAAGAATTTAAAACAATTTTATATATATAGTAGATTTTGAAACCGAGTAATACTCAAGATTGAAGACAGTGATGTTGGGTCTTAAACGGGCCACGGTATATAAATGGGCCATTATTAAAAGAACTCTCGTGAGAGTCAATCGTCGGAATCGGATCTAACGAGAAACCCTAAACCCTTTCAATTTCGATTTCGCTCTTCGGATGGAAGAAGCTTCAGAGATGGAAGTGTCGGCTCAAACTGGAGCCTCTGTGAAGAAATTTGGGCTCAAGAATTCTATTCAGACTAACTTCGGCTCTGACTACGTCTTCCAGATTATCCCAAAGTAATGTATCTGTTCTCCCGACACTTTTTCTTACCAAACAAATTTGGGTTATTGAGACAGAACCCAGCTCTGGTTTTGTCACAGACTCGATTGGACAGCAATCGCAGTGTCTCTATCGACCAACACCGTCAAGCTTTACTCGCCCGTTACAGGTCAATACTACGGCGAGTGTAAAGGTCATTCCGATACCGTCAATCAAATTTCTTTTTCNNNNAAAGGTCATTCCGATACCGTCAATCAAATTTCTTTTTCCTCTGACTCGGCGGCTTCTCCTCACGTCCTCCACTCTTGCTCCTCCGATGGAACCATCAGATCTTGGGACACGCGAATTTTCCAACAGGTGAACTTTTTTTTATTTTGTCCTAGATCATAACAGAGTATAAACGCTGTTTCCGTTAATGCTCTAGTACTCACTAGTGTTTCAGGTTTCTTGTATTGAAGCTGGGAATGATCAGGAGATTTTTAGCTTCTCTTATGGAGGTGCTGGAGATAATCTCTTGGCTGGTGGATGCAAAGAGCAGGTTCAAATCATCAGAGCCTTTTGTTTATTTTTTTTCTTTTGAGCTCGTCATAATCTGGCAAGTGATGGTTTAGGTTCTTCTTTGGGACTGGAGAAACTCAAAGCAAGTTGCTTGTTTAGAAGAATCCCACATGGACGACGTCACTCAGGTCTTTTATTCTCACGTTGTTTCTGCTCAATTGCAATGAATATAAAGTCTTCGGCATCTCTAGAGTTTCCACTCCTTTGCTTGTGTGTTCGTAATTACAGGTACACTTTGTTCCTAACGATCGGAACAAACTACTTTCCGCTTCCGTGGATGGATTGATATGTCTTTTTAACACTGAAGGTGATGTCAATGACGATGATCATCTGGAATCCGTAAGTTGTAGACTTCAGCTATTCGGCTGCATGTCGAGAATAGATGAGAATACTAAACCCTTTTTGCCTTGATCATTCTTTAGGTGATCAACGTGGGAACTTCAATTGGGAAAATAGGTTTCCTTGGAGACTGTTATAAAAAACTCTGGTGTCTCACTCATATAGAAACTCTAAGGTACTCTTTCAAGGAATCCTATCCATCAGTAAATCTTTTCCTTGCACCATCTCTAATTTGTTTTCTCCTTTCTAGCATTTGGAATTGGCAAGATGCTAGCTGCGAAGTCAACCTAGAGAAAGCTCGGGAGCTAGCCTCTGAAAGTTGGAGTCAAGATAATGTAAAAATCTCTTTCCTTCCTTTCAATGGAACATCAACACCAACCGGAAACCTAATGGCTACTAGAGATTTAAACATTCACATTGCTGTTTTGCAGGTTGATTATTTTGTGGATTGCCACTGTCCAGGAGGTGAAGACTTGTGGGTGGTTGGTGGAACCTGCGCTGGTACCATTGGTTATTTTCCGGTGAACTATAAAGGGCCTCGCTCAATTGGTTCCGCTGAAGCTATTCTTGGTGGAGGTCATATAGATGTAGTGAGGAGCGTTTTGCAGATGCCATCCGAGTATGGAGGAGCTGCAGGGTTATTCGGATGGACCGGAGGTGAAGATGGGCGGTTATGTTGCTGGAAGTCCGATGAGAGTTGTAATGAGATTAACCGGTCTTGGACTTCAAAAGAATTGGTCGTCAAGTCGCCTAGGAACAGAAAGAAAAACAGACACTCTCCTTACTGAAAAAAGGACAACTGTTCTCCGTGTTTTGTCTCTGATGATAATGCCTTCATTTCCTTTATTAAGTGTTGAAGAAATATTACATCTTGAAATTGCAATTGCAGAAAAGGAAAAAAAAACAGAGCTCACACGTAATAATGCCTCTAAAGAAGCAATTTTGGGTTCATAATCCACTGCGCCATTAGTGGGGCTCACTGAGCTTGTTCCAAAATATCAGATATCTTCTCAATAGGAATCATTGGTAAATACTCTGCCACGTAGTACTCTCTGTCTCCGGCGTAACGAACTGCATCATTGTACTTCTCCGACCAGTAAAACGCCGTTGGGATCACTAACTGAGCAACTTGCGGAAACAAGGGCACTTGATTCAACAGTCTCCACATGGTTCCCGCGTAGTGCTCCGCCACAGGCTCGTACTTGTCGAGCACGTTTCTGGTGATGCTCTTGGTAGTGTCTAAGACGCCTGCGCGATGCATCTCCGTTGCAACCGTGAGCGCTTGGCTAGAAACTTGCTTCACCAAAGAAGGAACGTATGTTTCTACATCGAAGAAGACGTCATCCACCTGCAAACAAGCAATGAAATCATCCAATGAGATCCCTTACGGGATCAGGAGATTAATAAAATTGACTCTGATTTACGTTGTACCTTACGATCGACGAAGAGGAGAAGCTTGAAGGGAACGTCGTGGAACTTGTCGTATAGTGGTGCGAGAACGGTTTGAACAGAAACTTCGATGTTGTCAACACCGAGTTTGAGCGGACCAGCGTTGTCTTTAGCAAACTCGTAGAGCGTCAAGAAACAGCTAGAGAAGTAAACAGCCGCGACTTGGACAAAATCCAAGTGCTTAAGCTTTATCTCGTCGTCCGGTAAGGAAGAGGAAGAAAGTGGAGTTACCTCTTCGGCTACAACTTCATATTGCGGAGTTACCTCCTCGGCTACAATTTCATCTTGCGGAG
>OVAU01002755.1:0-11980 GCA_900406315.1 Biscutella laevigata subsp. laevigata
AGAGATTATATATGAAAGTCTTTAACCTCAAAAAGTAAACCATAAGAAAGGAAGAAATGACTAAAAGGGGTAATATAAGATAGGGTCAAGGAAGCTTCCTTTCCAATGGTCATATCCCCTTGAAAGTGAGCTCCTTGGCACCTTAAGTGCAAGCTTTGAGTTAAATCAAGTGCAATGGGCCTCATCAAACTCCTAGTGAGAAAACCCAATGGGAGAAACCTCATCTAGGAGAAGAGTACCCCTATGACTTAACCTAAAGACTCATCCTTAGGCTAAGATGTTGGAAACAAGAAGGTGCATGATCCGGGCCTCCTTAGTTTCCAAGTGAAACTCATGTGTCTCTAGCTCTCCAAGTATCTCCCTTATGCTCATAGATAATCTCCTAGCTCTTGCTCTTGTCACTGGTCCAGTGGGTATCTCCAAGCTTGATTTCTCATGAGCTAAGTCCTTGGCTAGCCGTGTATCAGATGGCATGAACATACTCCGGGGTAGTAGAAGACGAAGGAGCGTTTTTATTCTGTCCATTGTTGGCCGAGGTATGCTCATTCATTTTGATGTCTAGGGTGTGCATGGGGGATGCCATTTGCTCAAATTTGTTATGGAGTGTGTTGTATGTCTCCTCGACTTTCTCATTTATCTCTCTCCTGAATGTGCCAAATTCTAAGGCATTCCGTTGCTGGCCTTCAAGAATTTGCTTGAGAAGGAGGTTCGTTTGTTCTGTGGAGGTAACTCGTGGTTTGGGTAGGGGGAATGGTAGATGTGGAGGGGGTGAGTGGAGTAGTAGGGGGGAATCCCTTGGTGACCATAGTGGTTGAGTGGTGGGGGAAAGTAGTGTGGTTGGGGAGGATGATCGAGGGGAGGGCGGTGGAGGGATGGGTGATAACTCTGAAAATCCAAACACTGAACTTATGCAGGAGTAGGTGGGGCGGTGGTAGTAGCATCTTCGACCATAGGCGGAATAGAGTCGGTAGAAGGGGAGATCCTGGTTATGTCGAGTGTTAGGGCGGAAGGGGCTATGAGTGTGGGGGAGAGAGGGTTCTCTATAAGTGTTCTCGCTCATGGCCAAGTTCTCGATGAGGTGAACGCCATCCGGGTAGTTCTTGTCAAAGAAGTTGCCGGAACTTGCTGTGTGCTACACAGTCTTGTAACAGCGCAAGAGACCGTTGTGGAAGGTGACGAGGAGGGAGTCGAGTGGGAAACCATGATGAGGGCATTGGCAAAGATAACCCTTGAAACGAGACTAAGCTTCAAGAAGAGTCTCATGTGGGTGTTGGGTGAAGGTCGAGATTGCTCTATGCAGCATAGCAGTCTTGTCATATGTGAAGAAGGAGGAAAGGAATGCTTGCTTACATGCAGCCCAAGTAAATATAGAGTGAGGGGCAAGATTCATTCTCAATCCTTTGCTCTGCCCCCCAAAGAGAAGGAGAAAAGATGAAGCTTGTAAGCGTCTTCACTTACACCATGGACGTGGACCGTCTCACAAATCTTATCAAAATAATCCAAGTGATCCAAGGGGCTCTCAATGGGGTCACCCTGAAACCGTTTCTTCAATACCATGCCGAGTAAGTTCGGACTTATCTCGAAGTTAGAGGCCTCAATTGGTGGTACTCGGATTCCGGATCGAATATCATGGCCCTTAGGTGCAAATGTGTCTCCTATTGTACGTGGAGGAAGGTCATCGGTAGAGAGGTGTTATGTGTTTTGGTTAGGAACTGGTGGAGGTTTTTTATCGCCTTCTTCCATAGCGTAGTGAAGAAAGTTAAATGAGAGAATGGTGAAGTTCTTCCACTGTTTCGTTATCCAGGCGAATGATTGGAATGAGTGCCTGGGAAAAAGAGACGAGAAGGAAGAACGATTAGTAAGCATTAAACTCTAGTCTGTGCAATTACTAAACAATCCTAGCACAATTCCTTAGTTAGGCCTCATTTAGCTCATAAAAGATTCATTCAGACATTTCTTCGAACACCTTTTGGGCAATAAAACATATAAGTTCTAGAACAAGGTGATCAAGCCTATTCTATCATTAAACACATCCAATAAGAGAAGATCAATAACAATACAATCCAAGAGCAACAAAACCAATCATCAACACCCTAATCTCCCTAACCTCTTTACTTAGCAAGAGACTACTCACACATGGATTTGGCACAATATCTCAAGAGAGATTCATGCCTTGTCATAACCAAATCAATAAATAAGATACATGCAAGAATGGAATTGCAATAATATATTAAAGGTTTACAAAATGAGTCAAGGGTCCAACAAGAGAACTATCAACATGGAGAGAAAAGTTTAAGGGAAAGGAAGCAGATTTTTGAGATCTCTCTCCTCTCTATTTATAGCTCCCCTCATAATGCTAAAAGTGTTTTAGTTCAAAAACATATTCGGAGGCGTGGAGCACTCACGTGGAGCGGTCTGTAGGAGGCAGCTAGGCCAGGACAGTTGCTTGACGCAGCCAACGGGGGATCTTTATCTGTCAAGCCTAGCTGGGATACTTCTCGCTTAACTTGGATCGATATTTGTATCGGTGCGCTCTTCATCGGGAGACGTTTTGCGGATGGTGGATCGGTCTGTGCACCGGCCAAGCCAAGGCCGGTATGCTCTTTGCGAGGAAGGGGGCGGTAGGCGTACCGGCCAAGGTTATGGCCGGTATCCCTTTCGCGAGTAGTGTATCAGGCAGAATAACGGTGAGTCTGTCGGGTACGGATGCACGAGTCTAGCTTCCTTCATAGTCCGGTGTATCTGGAGCGGTCAAGCCTGACCGGGATGCTTACACGAATCCTAGACTTGTCTCCTTTTTGCTACAAAATGCTCCTAAGAGTACGTTTCTCGCTCAGGTCCAGTTTCACACCTGAAACACAATAATGACATGCAATGCAACCTAGATGACTCTAAATGCAATCTAAACTAGCAAGAGATGAATGGAAATGAGACTCAAAAACGACTAAAACTGCAAGATATTAGCAATCAAACAAAGCATAGTTGAAAGCATAAATCAGTACTCAAATAGAATCAAAACAGGGGTTCGAGATACAGAGTTGTCAATTATAAATCTATCACCCCTAGCAAATTCATGATGTAATATAAATTATCCATAATTCTGTTTTTGAATGGTTAAGAGAAATATGTATTGGTGTGTTTGTGTTTCTCTCTACCATCCATGTAATTGCAAGGTTGAGAAAAAAGATTTTGTCTAGAAGATACGTTTATGGGTAAGAGTTCTCGGCTCCATTGACGATGTTCCCGTAAAAAAAAGAATATAACATTATTTAGTTGAAGTTGAAAATAACATAAATATAAATGTAAAAAGGTAAATTTCAATCAAGAAGTTAATCAACGTAGAAGAGTTGGGTTTACAAAAAAAAAAATCAATTTAGAAGAGTTGACAAAAAAAATCAACTTAAAAGTTAATTTTTTTTATACAACAACTTTTATATTTTACGAGAAAACATCTGTTTGACGGGTGTAATTGGAAATCACCAAGGGATTTTTGGTGGATGAAAATTCCTCGAAATCTTGCAACAATTTTGATGGCAAATTCTTTATCAGTAGACCATTAAAAAATTCCGACGACAAAAAATTGACGATGCAAGTTCCCGATAGATTTGTGTCTGTTTCCCCAACTGCTTATTTCTAGTGCAAATTCGTCGAAAATGATATGTTGTGATTTTAGTCGGTTTTAGTAATCATTTTCATCTATTTTTGCATTAGTTTAGATTGCATTTAAAGTTGTTTAGATCCATTTGCATTGCATAATCATGTTTCAGGTGAGGAGCGGAGCATTGAGCGAAAAGCGTGCAAAATGAGCGTTTTGGGACTGATTTGGAGATTGTAGTTTCAAGCCAAGAATCAAAGCAAGGATACCGGCTAACCATACCGGTCTACCAGACCGGTATCAAGCTCACGTCAACTTTTAAAGATCGAACACTGGAGAGGATACTGGTCATGTCTGACCGGGGATGAATCACGGCTGATTCTAGAGGCTTCGTATCGGTGAAGGATACCAGTCACCTCTGACCGGTATCGAGCTTACAGCGAGTTTTGGAGACTTCACACCTGTGAAGCATACCGGTCACACAAGACCGGTATCAACCTCACGACAAAAAGCGAACAACTAGCCCATATGTAGCATACCGGTCTCCTCTGATCGATAGATGCTCACAACTAAGAATTGAAAATATGTACCGATCAAGAAAGCACAAGATACCGGTTTGCCTGACCCGTATTATCTCTTTGGTTTGAGAAAACCATTTGATTTTTAGTTGTTTTTGGGAGACACTATAAATAGGAAACAAAAACCCTATTTCTCACAAGTTTTATTAAGTTTTTCTCTTTCATTTTCTCTAGAACCATCTCTCTTAATCTCTTGTAAGACTTGGATTTAATATTGAAATTCATCTTTATCTTCTTCTTATTTTGACTTTATCATGACTAAGCATGATTCTCCCTTGAGATTTTGTGTTGAAACCATGATTAGTGAGTAGTTATCTTGCTAAGTGAATGGGTTAGGTAGATTAGGGTTATTAAGTGTTTGTTTGTATTGCTTAGGACTTAGATTACTATTATTTTAACTTGATTGATGTGTTTAATGCTGGTTTTGAAGTAGCCAATCAATTCTAGAACCTAGACATTTTATTGTCCGAAAGGTGTTTGATGAAATGTCTGAATTAATCAATCAGAGTGCTAAATGAGGCCTAACTAAGGAATTGTGCTAGGTTGTTTAGTAGTTGCATAGACTAGAGTTTAATGTTTGTTGGTCATGTGATTAGTCAAAGGATTGTTCATTTGCATGATTGATAAATGAGTTTTTACCAAGGGATTGAATTAACCTAATTAGGATAGCTCTTAGACTATGGATGAGCATTGAATTGACATTATTGAGTAGTATGAATCTGAGCTTGATCACCTGGGTCAATTACCTATATCCATTCTCTTAGTTCTCTTTATAATTTGGTTAAATCGCTTTCGTTGTCTTTTGTGATCTTGAGTTGACTTTTCTCATTTGCTTACAATTTTTGTAGCTTTTACTTAGAGTTGTTTCGTGACAAAACATCATTTATATCTCACCTAGACTTAGCTCATTCTCTTCATAAATTAGTGAGTAATCAACCCCCGATTTATGGTTCGATATCATTCCCTTCTCAACCCACTATACTACATTTGACATTAGATATCTAGCTTCCCATGATTCAATAGTGGGATAGTGGAAATACCTATTATCAGAAAATAACAGCCATATTCATTATAAAACACTATAAATATGTTTTTTTTTATAAACCTTAAACATTTCTCTCAAATTATTTTGAAGTTGTATTTAGAAGTTTTTTAATATAATTTCAGTGATTATTTCCGTTCATGATTGGACATACCTCATCAAATTCTGTGAACCGAAAAACTTACACAAGAATATGATGATAGAATACGAGAGTGTATGACACTTCTATCTAACCAGGAAGCGGCTTTTTGGAACATGCTATATATTATGTCTTTGCACTGGTTGTAAAACTCGTAGATCGATAGGCATTGTCAAAATTTGGAGGCATTTATATAACAAAGGGTTTATGTCATGTTACAAGATTTGATATTTCCACGGGGAAGACAATTCAGTTATTGTGAATTATGGTAGGAGTAGTTAAAAGGTTTTTGTAAGAATCGTAGAAGTACCACAAGTGGAAGTAGAACCTGTAGGAATGGTGCAAATGATTAATGATTATGGTGAGAACATAGGTAAGACGTAGAGAGGGTTTGTCTATCAACAACACGCAGACTGATGACAATAAAGACACACCATAACTTAAGCGAGGAATGTGTCAATGATTTTGCGGATTTTGTCAAAGGCATTCTACACAAGATAATTTGTCACCATCATCATTCTATGGGGAATATAAGCTCATAAAGGGTTTATGATTGTCAATAAGATATTAGATGTTTGTGATCAAAATTGTATGATGCTCTAGAGACAACATTCAGACAGAAAGATTTGCAAACTCTATCATTATTCTCCGTACAAGAAAATCGGTGGTAGAGTTCCTATTTTTTTCAAGAGAATGTGACATTTTCCGTTAATGGAGTGTTCGAAGAGATTGCTCATTTACAGCAGACAACTGCATGTATGAAGAGTTTGATACTTCATCTCAAAGACAAATGATAATTACTCGTGCCTTGATTTAGAATTTCTAATGAAGCAAGACAAGAGTTCTTCAACTGGATAATTCATAGTGTCAAATTCTCGAATGGTTATGCTTCTAGCCTCAAGAAATGTGTGGATAGTCGAGAGGAATTGTTTTCTTAAATGAAGAGTCACGCCTGTCATGTCATAATGCAATTACTTCTTCATTTCGCTTTAGATGAGTTCTTACCTCTACCTGTTCACGAATTAATCACATCTATATTCCATTTTTAAATGTTATTTGTACAGTATTATGTATATTATACACATTATACTTACCTTTACATCATTATGAATTGCACGTATCAAGGCGTATTTCCTAGATTTATGCCCTCAAACCCTAACTGTTTATGGAATCAACAATCTCGCGACATTTATAACTTGGAGAAAATATTTGATAAGAGGATTTTTGCCTCCTTTATCAATCTAATGTAGAATAGAGGGTTTAATGTATAACCAATTTAGGATGGATTCACGTACTATGACTATGGAGAATTAATATAGTCTAAGCCAGTAGAGGATTTTTTTTGTCACTAAACAATCATAAACAAGCCGTTAACTTAAACAAAGCAAAACACAAAAGTGAACCAAAAAGTCACGAAAGCGAATAAACTTGAAATTATATGAAACTAAGAAAATGGGCATCGGTAATCGACTCGGGTGATCAAGCTCAAGTTTATGATGCTCATTTCTATCATGCAATGCCAATCCTTAATATAAGAACTATCTATTTTAGGTTAATCCACTCTCATGGTAGAAACCTCTTTCCTAATCATGCAATTGTATAATCCCTTGGCTAATCACACAATTAATAAGAATTGAATCTCAGTCTATGCAACTACTAACAATCCTAACACAATCCCTTGGCTAGGCCTCATTTAGCACTTAACTGATTCATTCAAACATTTCATTGTACACTTTCTTGGCAATAATTTGTCCAAGTTCTAGACTAGATTAGATAAACCTAATCTAACATTAAGCATATCAAATAAGTGAAGATAATGAACAATCTAAGCCCTAAGCATCATAATCAATTGCTTAATCACTCTAATCTACCTAACTCATTCACTTAGAGAAAGGCTACTCCACATCATGAATATAACACTTTGAGAGTTTCTATTCTTGATTTTTAGAGAAACTTAAACTTATGTAGATAGATTAAGAACAGAAAATGCAAGATCAAACAAAATAAAGCAAAGAAATGAGATTAGAAAAGAGAACTACAAATAGGATCTAAGGTTAACAAGAGTACACAAGAGAATTATAAATTACTTAGAAATAAAACTTAGGTAAAACTTAGGGTTTTCTTTTGCTCCTTTTTATACTTAGCAAAATTAGAAAGGGAATAAACTTGGATTTCTTGAAAACGCGGGACGTGTACCAGTTAGGTTGATCGGTACACTACACCAGTACTTCCTCTACGTGTTCTTCTTAGACAATCACCGATCACGGGTACCGATCTAAGCTCTCCGGTACCGAGCTCACGGCTTATCTTATGTATTGGTCTTGGTGAGTGATACCGGTCACGTCTGATCGGTATTGATGTTACAACAAAGTTCCCTGATATGTCTCGGTGTGTAGTATCCGTCAAGGCTAACCGATACTGAGCTCACAACAAAAGGTTTTTGATTTGCACCGGTCAAGGTTGACCGCCCCTTGCTCCAGAATTCGGGATTTTTGCTATTTTGCTCAAAAAATGCTCTTTTTGATCCATTCTTCGGTTTTTGCTCAACTTTGTACCTGCAATGTGAAATGCAATGCAAATGAAATCTAGAAGACTCTAAATGCATCTTAAACTAATGTAAAACGCATGAAAACGAATGATAAAAACTACAAAATGCTATATTTCAATATTCTCGCCATCTTTCTTCGATTTTATGGAACATCTTCTGATTAATCTTCCTCGTGAGGCATTACAAGGTGGACATGTTAAGTATTGATGGTGTACCCGTTCAAATGATATATGTTTCATTTAAAGAAGAAGGTTAACAATCTTAGCGGAGTGAAGGAACCTATTGTGGCTCGGAACATTAAAGAGGAATCTAGTAATTTCGCAAGTTATTATTTCCGACATGAGATTCAAAGTAGGAGGAGGAGACCATGTTGTAATGATGATGGTGGAGTACATCATGTGTATATAGCACCTGTCCCCGACATATTCACTTGAATTGGTCGACTCAGTGGAAAAGGGAAGAGAAAAATGAGACTAACGGGTTAAGAGACAAACCATTTTCATTATACATTTTTAGGAATTGAGATAACCTTTAAAAGCATGAGAGGTAAGAAAATATTTGTCACATATTGAATTACAACATTTTGAATTTAAACTAAATGACATATATACTGTTTTGAATTCCATGATCCATATTCCACAACTTCGGTTTAAATATCCTCTTACGATGGAGGCGAAATTTTCAATGTCCAAGAAACAAGATTTGCATATGGGTTGTATGACTTAGTAAATATCATTGCTTCTATTTTTAATAGGCATTAATATTTACAGAAAATAACTTTTTCAGATATGAAACGTACATTTTCAAACATGAAAGGAAGAATCAATCAATGCTCGTATGGTTGTCAGAGTTGGTTCATCGTCTGTTACGTATTGTTTACCATTACAATGATGTATTGCAGGCGTGGATATGCCTTCAACATTTACCAAGAAGGAAGCACAAGAACGAATTACAGCATATAAGTCACATGAGTTGAGTTGATATACTAGGGTGTTCTATGCGATATCGTTGAGGAGTCACATCGGTCAGACAGAGTTCACACACCGGTGCACTACACAAGAACATGCCATTGAAATAAACCGGTCACCCCAGACAGAGGCTGTAACCGATCCAAATCAACAGGAGAATTATAACGGTCAAGACCCACCGATCCAACGACCAATCCACATCCTAGAAATCTAACGAAAGAAGCATACCGGTCAAGGGTACCGGTTAGACCAGTCCCACTTTTTAGGTTTAATAAAAACTTTTCCTTGTAATTTTGGGCTTACTATATAAAGGGAGCCGAATAAGTAAAACTTTAACCAGTCTTTATTTTTTGTAAGCACGTTTTTAACCTAGTTTTCTCTCTAGGTTGAGTTTAGATTTGAGATTTTTGTATTTTTCTATTGCAATTCTCTTTTCCTTTGATTTAAGTTTCTCTGTTTATCTATTGATTTGATTTCCTGTTTTTCTTAACCTTAATCCCTTCAAAATCATGTGATGTGTTCCCAGCTACAAGATCGATCAGTTGGCCACTTGAGGCGCCTTAAGGTCGGCTGGCGGAGGGATGGCCAGTGGGTATCTTCTGCCAAATGCTTCGGGCAAACAAGATGAAACTTAAGAGAGCTTTATATCAGAGTAGAACAAGAAAAGTAGTCGAGTTAGAGTAGAAGGAAAAGGAGATTAGGCTGTAAGAATGGAAGTGAGGTCGTGTTGCTCTGCCGCGTACGGCCTCGCCGGCCGTACAACTCAAGTGAGTTCTACTTCCACGGCCTAATCATTTGGGATGGAGCTGAAACTTGGTATATGTCATTCTTGGGGGATATAAGGAGATGTAGTCGAATGAAAACGTGGGTTGGTGATGAAACGGTCGGTGGACTAGAAGAGGAGCCTCCGTGTACGGCTGTGACTACGTCATGCGGCCGTACTTGAGAAAACTTAGAGAGTTCCTCCGACCTAAACGTCTCCAAACGCTCCGATCCTTTGCAAGCTCTAATCTTTATGGATATGATGAAGAACAGTCGGAGCAGATCTTGAGGAATTTGAGTTTAGTTTGATGGAATGTGTTGAGGTTGTCACAGATGGGTTGTTGCCGAGAAATGGTTGCCGATGTTGCCGATTGTTGCCTAAACACTTGGATCCGAGAACTTGAAACAAGAAAAGACTTAAGAGAAATGGAGAAGTGGTTTCAGATATTACACACCGAAACCCTAAGATATATGACACACTCTTAGGTGAACTTCCAAAGAGAGAAAGTGATTCTCGTAATTTGAAAATGATTGAAAGTTAAAGTTTGCCAAAAGCGGCTTACATCCTTTTATAGTCTTTACTCATAAAGGAAAGAAGCCCTAAAAGGAAACAAGTAAAAAGACTAAAAAGGATAGGACCAAGGAGCGTTTCTCCAACGGTCATAAGACCATTTGAAAGTCCCTTGGTGCAATCTTTGAATTGAAAGTCTAGTGCAATGGGCCTCGTCAAACTCCTAATGAGTAAACCCGATAGGACAAACCTCATTAGGAGAAGAGTACCCCTAAGACCTCAATTAGAAGGATTGTCTTAAGCATCCGGAGATGATGTGAAGAAGTGGTAAACATACGAGTCTTCCTCCTTCTTCATGAGGTGATAGCACGTCTTTAAGTCCTCCCAAGTCTTCATCAATGTATTGGCTAGCCTTTGAGCTATAGAACGTGTGATTGGACCCGTGGGAATGTCGAGAGATGCTTCCAATTGCTCGGTCTTGGTTTCCTTGTTGTCCAAGCATACATCATCCCCTCCTTCTTCAAAAGGATTTGTCCTCAAATTCGAACCATCTACAACAAAAGAGATCAAGTCAGCCATGTTGAATATTGAGCTTACAGAGTACTTACCTTGGAGATCAAGTTGGTAGACATTGTCATTGATCTTCCTTGTGACTTCAAAGGGACCATCAATTCTTGGCTTAAGTTTGGAGTTCCTCTCCTCCGGGAATCTATCTTTCCTCAAGTGTATCTAAACCCAATTTCCTTCCTTGAACGTTTGCTTCTTTTTCCCTTGTTGGCTTGTTTAGTGTAGAACTCGGTCTTAGCTTCAATATTGGACTTGACTTGCTCGTGCAACGCTCTCACTTGCTTGGCCTTCTCCTTAGCACCTAAGCTTATGCTTTCACTCAAGGGCAAGGGAATCAAGTCCAAAGGGGTGAGAGGAACATAGCCATAAACAACTTCAAAAGGGCATAACTTGGTACAAGAATGCTTAGCTATATTATAAGCAAACTCAGCATGAGGCAAACAATCTTCCCAAGATTTCAATTCTTTTTAAGCAAACCCCTAAGAAGCATGGCCATAGACCTATTAACAACTCCGGTTTTTCCATCCGTTTGTGGATGACAAGTTGTTGAAAAAAGAAATTTAGTACCAAGTCTATTCCACAATGTTCTCCAAAAGTGACTCAAAAACTTGGTATCTCTATCTGAAACAATGGTTCTATGCATGCCATGCAACCTAACTACATCTTTGAAGAACAAGTTAGCAATGTGAGATGCATCTTCCGTTTTGTGACATGGTATAAAATGAGCCATTTTTGAAAACCTATCTACAACCACAAAAATTGAATCATGACCATATTTAGTTCTAGGCAATCCTAAGACAAAATCCATGGGAACATCATGCCAAGGATGAGAGGTGTATACAAACTGAGGGGTTGTGATGTAGCTTTAGCTTGTCTAAATCTAAGGCATTGGGTGCAAACCTTCTCCACCTCCTTCCTCATGTGTGGCCAAAAGAAATGGTTTTGAGCTACCTTGAGTGTCTTATTTACTACGAAGTGCCCCATCAAGCCACCATTATGGGCTTCCCTAATTAGCAATTATCGAGTAGACACACTAGGTACACACAGTCTATGTTTATAAAAGAGATACCCATCAAGAATATAGTAGTGTTTCGTAGCATGACCTAAGCAATCATCATATATCTTTTCAAAGTCTAGATCATTGGCATATAATTCTTTTAAGCTCTCAAAACCTAATAGTCTAGCATTTAGACTTGAAAGTAAGGTATACCTCCTTGACAATGCGTAGACCACGACATTGTCTTTACCTTGTTTGTATGAGATGACATAA
>OVAU01002756.1:0-11979 GCA_900406315.1 Biscutella laevigata subsp. laevigata
GAAATAGGGTATATATATGATACTATTCGTTATAACACATAGCGAATAACGCACCAAAACCAAACATATTGTATAGAAAAAAAATCTGAATATATTCAAGTAATTGTATAAAATTAATGAATTCGATAACATGGCACAATGGCTCTAAGACACCAAATTAGTCCTCCTTCCTATCACAGACCATGGTTCGATTCCTAGGACTCGTTTTTGTTTTTTTAAGTATGTAGTCGCTCAAGTAGTCGCTCATGAGCGACTACAAGAGCGACTATACTAGAAACGCGATCATTTGTTCGGAAATAATAAGCGTAGTCGCTCATGAGCAACTACATGAGGGACTCCAAGTGGTTTCGTACTCCAATCCATGTGTGGTTGCTCTTGTGGTCGCGTAAGAGCGACTACATGAGCGACCACATGATCGTTTTCATGTTAATTCTGTATATAATTAAATTAGGTTAACTAAGGATACTATTTCTCTATTACATTTCATTAAACCATCACTAAGCTTGCGTTATCAACTTACGAAACAAAAAAAATACATTCCCTTACAAATTGTATAATTACTCGAACAATATCATGACACTTATCGGAAACCTTTACTCATTCCATATAATGATCATTCGATTGATGATCTTTCGTCTTTAAATTATTTTTACAATGATGATACGTTTATAAGAGTTCAAGGGTGTTAAAGTAACTCTATCTCGGGGTTTTTTTAATTTTGCCATTCGTTTTCAAAAAAGCAAAACCCAACAAATTTTAAACAAAACAAACCTTGGATATATTCTAGTAATTATAATCATTTAACGAATTTGTTACAATGACACAATGGCAACATACCCCTTCCTTAATACCTCTTTCAAACTATAGACCAGGGTTCGATTCTTGTGGTCGCAACAGAGCGACCACAGGAGCGACCACAAGCTATTTCACACAAAGGTAATGTAGGTGGTCGCTCTCGTAGTCGCTCTTTTGCTACTACGAGAGCGAATACATATGGTTTAGCTCTCCAATCCCTGTGTGGTCGCTCATGTGGTCGCTTAAGAGCGACTACAGGAGCGACCACATGATCATTTTCATGTTAATTCCGTATATAATTAAATTAGGTTGAGTAAGGATACTATTTCTCTATTACATTTCATTAAACCATCACTAAACCCGCGTTATCAACTTCTGAAACAAAAAAAAAATACATTCCCTTACAAATTGTATAATTACTCGAACAATATCATGACACTTATCGGAAACATTTACTCATTCCATATAATGATCATTTGATTAATGATCTTGCGTCTTTAAATTATTTTTACAACGATGACACGTTTATAAGAGTTCAAGGGTGTTAAAGTAACTCTATCTCGGGGTTTTTTTAATTTTGCCATTCGTTTTCAAAAAAGCAAATACAAACAAATTTCAAACAAAAAAACCTTGGATATATTCAATTCAATATAATCAATTAACGAATTAGTTACAATGACACAATGGCAAAAACCCCTTCCTTAATAACCCTTTCAAACAATAGACCAGGGTTCGATTCGATGTCGATTTTTTTTTAAATATAATTGTGGTCGCTCTTGTGGTCACAAAAGAGCGACCACAAGGAGCAACAACAAGCTATTTCACACGGGTCGCTGAAGTGGCTTCTCCGAAGAAAACCGTAGTCGCTCCGTAGTCGCTCTTTAGCGACTCGGGAGCGACCATAGTCATTACGTTGAATGCATGGTACCGATACATAAAGGAAACCAATTTATATTTACTATAGTCGCTCTTTAGCGACCACAAGAGCGACTACCTTTAAAAAAATTGAAATCTTTGAACGAATACGAATTAGGTTTAACTGTAGTAGCTCCTTGGTAGCTAAAAAGCGACTACGGGAGCGACTCCTTTAGGTTTTAATAAGAGTGACCACATAGCTACGTTACTTGTAGTCGCTCTTTCTTCATCTTCTTCATCGAGCAGTTCCTTCTCCTCCTTCATTCTCACGCGATTTTCAACAAAAAAAAACACCAAATTCTCTCAGTTTTGTTGCGATTTTGAGGGGAAATGTCAGGAAACTCCGGTTCTAGTGGCAGAGCACGACGCGGAGGCAAAGGAATCCGGAATTCACCCGATGATGCGTCGAGTTCCCACCGTTTTCATCCCGGTATCTCGATCGTTCCCAACATCGTACCATCGCCGGACTCCGATGGAACAGGACCATATCCGGCAAGGCCGCGTCCGATGAGACAAACTTAATTGTTCCATCCATCGCCAATCACCCAATTCCCATTTTCGGCTGCTCAACCAATCGCCGAGATCAATCCAACATGGCCTTCTCCGAATCTGCGATACTCTCCTCCGCATTTCCCCTTATCCGCCGCCACAACAAACTCCGGTGAACGATGATGCTCCTCCCGCTTCTCCCGCTCCTTTGGCAACTCACGACCCCCCCCCCNCAATTCGTTTAGACGTTGTACTACGAAAAGAGGGTCGTGACAAATTGAAAATTCACGATCCGGCGCCGATTGATAGCACACTATGGTAATTAACGAATATTTTCTTCTCTGAATTATTTAAATTATTAGACGTATTTTAGATAGTTAAGAATGATTTTATAATATGTAGGATAATTTTAGAATAAATTTTGAAATATTTTAGAAATTGAATAATAATTTACAATATTTAGGATGATTTACGAATGATTTTAGAATGATTTTTGCAATTATTATAAAATTTTATTATATTTGTTTATAATTTTTAGATAATTTTAATGATTTTTTATTATTTTAAATGATTTTAGAATGTTATAAATTTATTTTATGTCTAATTTAATATTTAGTTAAAACGATTGTAAAATTTTTTTTCAGGTTTGATTGTGACCAAAGAAAACTTGTTATTGCGGTGTCGAATGTCCTAAAGGACCAATTCGATGGACCATACTACAACTAGACGGTAGTACCCGGACATGTCAAATGTCCAAGACCAGGCATTCGCGGTAAGTAATAATCATTTAAATTAATTAAATTATTATTTAATATATTATTTCCTATTTCTAAAATATTTTTTTGAATTGTAGCAACGCTATGCTTGCGACCCGGTTTACACCGGACTAGTGCGGTAGGAGTTTGATTCGATCGCCCAACGTCGCCTAAAGACAACATGTCCCGGGCGAAGCAAAAGGGGAAACGTCTGAGATGGTGCAGCGAGGACATATGGAAAGAGATGTGCATCCGTTGGAACACCGATGATTTCAGAGAGAGGAGCAGCAATGCTTCTAACTCGCGGAATTCCGACCGTGACGGCCTTGGTCCCTACAAGCATTTATCGGGCCAGAAATCTTTTATGCGTCGTCAACAAGAATTGGTAAGTATCGCAAACATTTTTTCTCAAGTACAATTATAACTTATAACTATTTAAATGATTTTCACCGTTGACACAAGAACTCGGAAAACCGGCCACTCTCTCTGATGTGTTCCAGAAGACGCATACAAGGGCCGATGGAACGTTCGCCGATCTTAAGGCGAAGAAGGTGTACAAGACTTACAATAGGAACTTCCAGGCGAATGTCAGACAGCTTGATCCGGATCAAGCATCAGACGACACCTCCCAGCCTGAGCTCACCCAAGAGTAGATGAACGAATTGTTCATTCAGGTATTAAAATTTTAATCTTTAAAATTTATTCATCATATTTTTTATAAAGCTAATATCAGTTTAATTTCCAGTATACTGTTGTTGATGAGCGAGGTCGCCATTACGGTGTGGGGAGCCTTAGCAGGGTTTTGGAAAAAGCTGGTGGCAGTACCCGACAACAAGGCTATTCTAGTTCTTCGCATTTTCTAACAATGCAAGACGAGCTTCGAGCGGCTCAACAGCCGATTGTAGACCAAGAAGTGCATAATGCCGCCCAGAAAGCTCGTCGGGATCAGGTTGAGACTCGTTTGATGCAGGATAATCAGGCGACACATAACCAGTTGGCTGCAGTGATGGAATTCCTAAAGACTTTGAGCCCGAACTTGCCTCCATCCTTGTTGACTCCACCGGCAGAGAATCCGAGATCCGAACTAGCGGACTCAACGAGATTAGAGACTTACCATACCCCTCCGGAGAACGGAATTGAATAATAGTTTCTTTTTTCATTTTTATTTTAAAACTTTAAAACTATTTCCTCTTAATATTTATGTTTTAATATTATTTGTTTCAAAATCCTTTTTATTTATATTTATTATTATTTAATAATAAAAATTAATAAAAACTAATGAAATAAAAAATATAATTAAAACGCGAAGGAGTCGCTCCTCAGTCGAACTTATTAAGTGACTACCTTTGTTAGTCGCTCAAGAAGAGCGACCACAATTGTAGTCGCTCATAAAGAGCGACTCTAAGGTTAGTCGGTCACTAAGAGCGACCACAACCACAGTCGCTGATGGTGAGCGACCACAACCACAGTCGCTGATGGTGAGCGACCACAACCACAGTCGCTGATGGAGAGCAACCACAACTGTAGTCGCTCCACCAGAGCGACCACAAAAGTAGTCGCTCATATTGAGTGACCACAAAAGTAGTCGCTCAAGTTGAGCGACCACAAAAGTAGTCTCTCAAGTTGAGCGACCACAAAAGTAGTCGCTCAAGTTGAGCGACCACAAAAGTTGCCGCTCAAGTTGAGCGACCACAAAAGTAGTCGCTCATGTTGAGCGACCATAAAGTAGTCGCTCATATTGAGCAACCACAAACGTATTCACTCATATTGAGCTACCACAAAAGTAGTCACTTATATAGAGCGACTCTATCTATAGTCGCTTATTTAGAGCGACTATGTTTGGGGTCGCTCATAATGAGCGACTACACAGAGAGTCGCTCTAAATAAGCTACTACCTTTGCGATTGTGTTGGTCGTCGCTTATTAGCTACTATGTCAGGTGGTCACTTTTTTAGTCACAAAAGAGCGACCATGGAGCTACTAAAGTATTTAACGACGATAATTTTGCGACTATGTAATATGGTCGCTCTGTAGTCGCTCCTTCACTATTAGCGACTACAGAGCGACCATTCCTGCAGCGCTCTAGCCGTATTTTCTTGTAGTGTACAACTCCCCAACGTCACAACACAAGAGTGCGTCGCGAGGCAGGGAAATTAAACAGACTAAACCATCTCGCACCTGAGATGGCAGAAGAACACGGTGCAGCTTCTGTTGGGCAAGTGCGTAATCCACCTAGACGCACCATAGACGACACAAATGAGCCAAACACGCATGGCCATAGGGCATGGATTAAAGAATCAGCTATTGAAGCCAAACACTTCGAAACCAAGACCAACTTGATCAATATGGTCCATAACAAGAAATTTCACGGGCTTCCCATGGGAGACCCACTAGACCACCTGGACTACTTTGATATGTTGCGTGGAACAGTGAAGATGAATGACGTTTAAGAAGATGCCTTGAAACTCAAATTATTTCCTTTCTCTTTGGCCAGAGATTCAGTGTTGACTTGTGATGCCAGTAAGAAGACATTCTTATCGTTCTTTTTTCTCACCAACCCGAACTGCTAAGTGTCGAAGTGACATCTTTACTTTTGCTCAGAAAGGCATGAAATCTTTTGGTGAAGCATGGAATAGGTTCAAAGCTTAAACCATACAATGTCCTCACCACGGATTTACTCCTGAGATTTTTCTCGACACATTTCACCAGGGTCTTCTGTCTAAATACTAGATGATGCTTCACACAACTATTTTGGCTAGCTTCTTCAATAAAATCTACGTTGAGGGCTCTCAGCTTATAGAGAGAGCTTGGCTCGGAGCGATTCTAGCTATGGAGGAGACTATGATAGATCAGTTAGTCAGAGTGGTAATTATAAGGAAGATAGCTACAAGCAGGAAATAAAGTCAATGAATGAAAAGATAGATCACTTAATCTCTTCACAATTGGTTACTGTTAACTTTGTGGGGGATGTAGAGGAATGGGTTCAAGATGAGTTTCAGTTGGAAGAGGTTAACTACGTGGGGAACCAAGGGTACCGTCTCCCCTACAACAACTACCAACAAAATCCCAATCTTTCCTACTAATATGCCCTATTTTTAGAGGTTTAAGTCTTATATTTTGATGGGATTATGGACCCCTTTATGAATTAGTAACGTGTTTTGGAGCCTTTTCGCCTCCTTTCAGTGTTTCACAGGTCTTGAGAGTATTATTGAGAAAAGGAATCACTTTGGACGTTTTCGCTTGGAAACTTAAAGAGTCGTTCCCATACAGGCTTAAGTTTGATCGAACTCCATCACTACAAAAAATAGGGATTTTGCGATTGCGCCTGACGTCTCACATATGTAGTGGTGTAATCGCAACTGATATTATCATCTCAGATATGTAGTCGCCATGTAGTCGCAAATAAGTGAGACAATTTTGAAACTATTCTGTCATGGTTGTGGCTTAGTCGTAGTTAAGACGCGTTGTGATAGCAGAAATATGCGACTGGCCCGAGCACCGCTGGTTCTGCTCCCCTGCCGGATCATGGCCGTTCCCTCACCTCCACCCCCCTCCACCTCCTCTAGACCTGCTAGTCCAGTAATCCAACAGAACAAACCAACTTGGTCTGCTATCGTACACGACACGGCAGATGCGGTCCCCGCCCCAGACTTTACCCTGCTTGACGGCACAGCACACGTCTCCCTTCCGGAGGATATTGCGCGCAACCATACCTTTTTGGACTGACTATCTTGTTGGTTTCTTCATGGGTGATGCGCCGCACATCGGCAAAGTCCACGCCACTGTGAATAGAATCTGGAATACTCCAGCAAAAACCCTGAAAATTGATGCGCAGTTCATCAAATCCGACACTGTCCTCTTTCGTATTTCTTCGGAGGAGATGCGATCTCGTGTCTTGCATCGTAAGTATTGGCACATATCTGACACCCTTCTTGTTGTGCAGGAATGGAGTCCATCTACAGCTCACTCTAAGCTAGACCTGTCATCTATGCCAATCTGGCTCGATTTCCACAACGTCCCAGATTTCCTCTTCTCCGACTTTGGACTGCGCAGTTTGGCAAGGGTTGTAGGAGAGGCAAAGAAAGTCCATCCAAATACGCTCCGCTGCACCAGATTGGATGTAGCAAGGGTGCTTGTGATCGTAAACCTAGACCAGCCAAGACCAAAACAGATTCTTCCCAACAAAGACATCGACATACTTGTCACCTATCCATCGCTCCCACCTAAGTGCGCCTCATGCTCCCAATGGGGACACCGTCAGGCCGACTGTAAAGCTACACCTCCACCAACAACCTCTCAGGCTACTCAACCAAGTGCCCAACCCCAACAAGAGACCTCTATCGAGCTTGGGGAAGCAGATTTACAAGCAGTTCGCTTCCCAGCGGATCCACCTGTCTCGAACCTTATGACTGCAACCAGTCCCATCCCAGCTGATCCAGTGCCTGTTGCAACTATCCCCTCCACCGCACCCGCTACCACCTCCCCTCCAGCCACCACACCTCATACCGCTCCACCATCTACCACTACAACAAGCCTCACCTCTCTGCCACCCGCCTCCTACACCCCAACAACCACCTCTCCCACTCCCATCCCCACCCCCTCAGCCTCTCCTCCACCCATCGCAACTCCCATGACCTTACTACTAGACTCCGCCAAATCAAAATCCAGCGTAGTTGCTGCTCCTCCAGCAGCAGAACTACCATTTGCCCCGAACCAAGAAGCTCACCCTCCAGAAGAAGGGTCTTGGACGACGGTAACAAGGAAGTACTCAGCTTCTCTGCCTCTTCGCCCGCCAAGGGTGAAGGACAACAATGCATCCTCTTCTCGCTACGACCCACTTCTCAGTGAAGATGCAGAGCACATGCCCGAGGGAACTTCTCTCAAAGTCTACACGAAGAAGGACAAACAAAAGAACAAGGAAGACCGAAAGAACAGAAAAATCCTTACCAGACAAGAATACGAGAAAGAATTCCAGCCGAAAAAACAAGACCAGAAGAAAACTGCCCCACAACAGCAAACTTTGATCTGGTCAAGCAAGCAACTGAGGATTGAGACCACCTAGCAATGAAAGAGGAACAGTTCTTACAACAGAAGTCTCGCATCAAATGGCTGCAACTCGGAGACCGGAACTCAGCATATTTTCACCGCGCGGTCAAGACCCATATGGCAAAAATGCCATCCGCAATCTCCAGGACCATACAGGAGCTGAGATAACTGATCCGGAACACATCAAACAGCTTGCGGCAGATCATTTCAGCCAATTTCTGCAACACCAACCAGACACAATCGCCCCTCCACCAGTCAATTACCTTGCCTCCTTACTTGATTACCGCTCCTTCGAAACAGATGTTGCAGCATTAGTAGCCCCTATCACAAGCAATGAAATTACCAGAACCTTATTCCGAAGGCCTAGCAACAAAGCTCTGGGGCCCGAAAGTTATCCATTAGAGTTCTACAAAGCGGTCTGGCCGATCATTGGACCAGATTTCATAGTCGCAGTTCAATCCTATTTTCTCTTTAGTTTGCTTCCCAGGGGCATAAACTCCACCCTTCTCGCTCTCATCCCGAAGGGGGATTCCCAGACCACAATGCGTGATTACCACCCTATTTCCTGCCTCAACATCACATATAAGGTGATATCCAAGATTCTAGCAAACAGGCTTAAGCGCCTTTTACCAGACATGATCGAGGACAACCAAAGTGCTTTTATCAGAGGCCGCCTCTTGTTAGAGAATGTTCTTCTCGCCACCGAACTAGTCAAGGATTATCACAACCAAACTTCCTCACCTCGCTCCACCATCAAGCTTGATGTAGCAAAAGCTTTCGACACGCTAAACTGGTCTTTTATCATCAATGTCCTCACGGCCATGGGTCTTCCGGACCAGTTCACCAACTGGATCTACACTTGCATCTCCACCGCTATGTTCTCTGTCGTGGTCAATGGGGATTTGGCTGGTTACTTCCCGAGCTCACGCGGAATTCGACAAGGGTGTTCTCTTTCCCCTTATCTCTACGTCATTGCTAATAATGTTCTTTCTAAACTTCTGAATAATGCAGCATTCCAGGGTCACTTCGGCTACCATCCCAATTGCAGCGCTCTAAACATCACTCATTTAAGCTTTGCTGACGATATTCTCGTTTTTACAGATGGCGCTCCTTCCTCACTAGCTGGTATTTTGCAGGTTACGGAGGACTTCAGTCGACTCTCAGGTCTCCATGTCAACAAAGACAAATCTTCAATCTTCGTAGGAGGAAGACACACGGCTATCAAAAACGAAGCAATTGCACTTGGTCTCAATGCTCAGAGCTTACCAATCAAATACCTTGGCCTTCCACTCACAACAAAGACCATGCGCCCCATTGACTATGCGCCTCTTGTTGACAGCATTCGTAAACGTTTCACAGCTTGGTCCTCCAAAACACTCTCCTATGCCGGACGCCTACAGCTGATCAAATCTGTCATCCATAGCATCACAAACTTTTGGTTTTCAGTATTTCAACTTCCTATTGGTTGCCTGCATAAAATTGAATGCTTATGCTCAAACTTTCTTTGGTCAGGTACACCATCAGATCATACAAAGGTGAAAGTCAAATGGGAGGATCTTTGCTACCCATACACCGAAGGAGGTCTAGGCCTGCGTAGTCTCCGAGACTCCTCACGTATGTTTGCTCTGGCTCTCATTTGGCGCCTCGCTTCAGCTCAAAACTCCCTCTGGGTATCTTGGACCCAACGTTATCTGCTCCGGGAACATACTTTCTGGGAGGCGCACATTAGAACCTCAGGAGCACAATCCGGTTCGTGGATCTGGCGTCGACTCCTTACTCTCTGTAAAACAGCCAGGCCTTTCTTCCGCTACAAGTTAGGCTCTGGTCGCACTGCACATTTCTGGTCAGATGTTTGGCTAGGAACTACATCCATCATATCGCGGGTGGGTGCAATGGCGATCACCACCATGGGCCTACAGGCACAAGCGACGGTCGCTGAAGCTGCTCCAAACGGCTCCTGGACCTTCAGGCGCACCCGTGACCAAGCTCTGACAACGCTTATCCAGGAGATCACCACTCTGCAACCTCCAACGAATGACCAGCCACCGGATGAGCCATTATGGAGATCAGCGCCTGAGATCTATAAGAAGAGCTTCAACTCCCGCTCTACTTGGTCGCAGCTCCGGCAACAGCGCCCAATTGAACCCAGGTTGAATCTGATCTGGTTTAAACAGAGCACTCCTCGTTATGCATTTATAGTTTGGCTCGCTTTCAAAGATCGTTTATCCACAGGTAAAAGGATGCAAGCTTGGGGAATCACACAACACTGCTTATTTTGCAATGATCCGGACGAAAGCAGAGACCACCTCTTCTTCGTCTGCACCTATTCAGCTCACGTTTGGCGAGGTGTTTGTGGCCACCTTCTCGAGGCGACTCAATCCACCGGCTGGGATTCGACGATGGACCTGATCAGTTCAACCACTATCTCCTTAGAAGATAGGGTGCTTCTGCAAGTCTGTTTCCAATCGACTATCTACTATATTTGAAGGGAGAGCAACGATCGGCGCCATAGCACTACGCCGAAGCCGTCAACCACTCTCGTCAATATGCTCATAACCACCGTAGCTGCGCGCCTCCTATCTTTACCTTACGCTCCTCCGCACCGACTCTCGGGTCTTTGCCAAAGATGGGGCAGCACTCGATAGATCCTCCTAGTTGAACACCCTCTTGTACTCTTTTTCCCCACTCTAGGTTTGTCCCATTTGGGTTTACTAGAGGGGGTTTTAACGAGGCAAGGGGGATGTTCATACACCAAACTAGGGGACCTATAGCTTCTATCTGTTTTTCCAGCTTTTCTGCTTTCTCTTTTTCAAAAACAGAACCCAAACATTAGCTCAGCTTGTAAAGTTTTTCTTTTTTGTTGTCTATAAATTTAACATTTCAACAAAAAAAAGAAATATGCGACTGCGGTGCGACGCCGTCATTGATTTAAAGTCGCCGAATCCGCGACGACACTACGACTTTGTCGTTGAATTGGAGTGGCAGTTGATGTGTGTGTATTTTAATGGTTTTAAGTATCGGTTTTCATTCGTTTTGTGCTAGTTTAGGATGCATTCTAGAGTCTTATCGGTCGCATTTTCATAGTATTTGTCTTTTTAGGGACAGAGGAAACTAAGGTTGAGAACTGAGCATAATGGAGCACTATGGAGCATTATTGAGCGACAAAGGATTGGAATATGGCTAAGTCTCGGACAGAAGACTACGCTAAGGAGAAACCCCGACGGCCAAGCCTGCCGGTCAAGCAGACCGCTGCAAGTTAAACAGGAGCATCCAGAGGGAGCACGCCGGCCAAGGCCGCCGGTCAAGCAAGACCAACGCTCACCCGTCAGAACCCCACAGAAGAAGCCCGCTGGTCGCATGCAACGGTCTACACAGACCGGCGGAGATCAGACGGAGGCCTACGGAGGAAGACCGCCGGTCATGTGCAACGGTCTGCACTAACCGGTGGAGGCCCCGACGAGACAGAACTAATTTCCTTATTTTTAAGTTTTTTTGGCCAAGTATAAAAGGGTCCAAGTACTAAAACCTAGATACGTTTTTAACTCTAGTTTTTCTTTGAGTTTTAGATCTTAGTATTCTCAACTCTCTTGTGTGAGAACTACTTGGTATTTATCTATTGCAATTTTATTTCCAGTTTGATTTTGTTCTTGTTGATTGCCATTGATTTATGTTCCCCTTAATCTTAATCCTTCTCACAAACCATGTCTAGAAATTCTCTAAGTGTTCTAGGCATGAGTTGTGAGTAGTTCTCCATAACGTATGGATTAAGGTTATGAATAAGTTGATTTGATTGCTAAGAATAGTTTAGAACTGAAACAATTAAATATCCTCAATATGTTCATGAATCTAATGCTAGAACAGAAATAGCTAACCTAAATTAGATCATAGGAATATNCAGAAATAGCTAACCTAAATTAGATCATAGGAATATTATCGTCTGGAGGTGTTCGATGAAATTCCTGAACTAAATGAATAGGTTG
>OVAU01002757.1:0-11978 GCA_900406315.1 Biscutella laevigata subsp. laevigata
AAATTAATTTTACCATTGGAGCCCTCTTTTTCTCTAAAATTACTAAGTTTCTTCAACCAATTCTTAACAATATTTTTCATTAATTATATACGAAGGACCCCTCCAAGGACCTCCCCATTGTACATGCTCTAAGACCATGTCCAACGGTCTTAAAAGATGAGTTTCTTAGCATTAAAAAGTACTAAAAAATGGACATGAGCAAACAAAACTTGAAGAGCCGTTTCTTAATCTAGATATTTCGGATCTGGTTAAGAACCGCCACGTCATCGTGTCTCTTCACTAATGGTTGCTTTCACTTGTACCTCTCGTCCTCCGGTTTCTCTCCGTCCTGACACGAGAATCGATTCTTCACCATCTCCTTCCCTCTCTGCTAAGCGGATTTTCGCCGTCTCACCAGAATCAGGTGGATTGAGGATCCGTCTTTCTATTTCTCCGTCTTCTTTGACCTCGATTCATCCTAGGGTTTCTCGTCTACGAAGAGGTGTTTTCTGTGAAGCTCAGGAAACTACTACCGATAGTATGTTCTCACTCTCTACTATTTTCCCCATTCTTGTTCGATTTGTTTTTTTTTTCAAAATTTTCGGTTGATGATTGATTAGTGTATTTATTGATGGATTTTTGTAGTGTTTATGAACAAAATCCGTGTAGATGATTGATTATTCTCTGGTTATTGATCTATTGTTGTTTGTTCTGGGAATTACTGAGACTGTTTTTATATGTTCTATGCATTGAACCGATGTTGATTTTTGTTCTTGATTTACTCAATTCGTTATATGTTGGTGATCTTTCGTCTAGATTACATTTTGTGAGTCAAATTTTGGTTGAATTTTCTTGTGATGTTTCTGGTCTCTCCTTGCAGTGGCTCAACTCACTATTAAGATCAAGCATCTATCCTCAATTCTACACAAAAAGGTAAAAGATCAAGCACCTATCCTCAGCTCTCTTTGCAGTGATTCTTTTAGTTAATTTCTTGTAAACTTCTCTTGTCATAGACTGATTCTGATGATGATAAGAGGCCAATAACAGTGTGTGCGTGTGTGTTTTTTATGATGACAAGATGCCAATAACTGTGTTTTGATGATGACAAGATGCCCAATAACTGTGTGTTTGATGATGATAAGATGCCAATAACAGTGTGTGTGTGTGTGTTTTTGATGATGATAGGATGTCAATAACAGTGTGTGTGTTTTTGCTCTTGTATTTAAACTCTTGTTTGTTTGTTTTGATAGTATAATTGGTTGCTTGTCCAATGCAGATGAAGAATAAGAAGAAGAGCAAAAGAAGGTGAAGAAAGAACCAAAAGAAGGTGAAGAAGATGATGAAGAAGAATAAGCAAAAGAAAGTTAAGAAACTCTTAAAGGTATCTATCATTGGATCTTTTTTTGGAATCAAATTAAAAATTTCTTACATGGTATCTTAACTTAAAGATACCATTATTGTATTCTTTAGATAATCAAATCAAGTTTCTACCATTGGAGTTGCTCTAAAGTCTCTTGTTTTAGAATCGTATCTTAACTTTAATTTGAGTTTTAAAAACATAAAAATCATTTTAAGAACCGGGTAAGAACTCCCGATAGAATTACCTTAAAGTCCCTTGTTTTAGAACCGTATATTAACTTTAATTTGAATTTCTTTTTTAATTTGAGTTTTAAAATCATAAAAATCATTTTAAGAACCTGATGAGAGTTGCCCTCAGGATTGGTTCTTGCAACGAAGTTTCTAAACTACAAATGGAATTATTTGGATTAATTAACTCAAAGGCACATTTTTTTTTTTGTCGATTACTGACAGGCACATAAATCAACATAATATTTACATTTATCAATTTATAGAACTAAGCTCAATAATGTTAAAGTCTTGGCTTCTTTTTCTTGGAAAGTTGCTAAGTTTTATCACCTTTTTGTCTATAGACCTCTTTTCAGATTATTTTTCTCTATAAAATAATATAATTCAAGAAAAAGGATTGATGAATATTTCCTTTTTTCATATGATATAAAGTTGTCTGTTCGTTTGTTTAAAGTTAAAAAAAGAAAGGCCCACATCGACAAAGTATAAAAAAAGAAAAGTGAGGGATCGAGTAGTCATGTGACTCATGTCGGTATATTTTGTAGTAACCTTTTCAAATGATATGAAAAAACTCTATGAATACATTTTTTTTTATAATAATCACAGAAAATACAATTTGAATACGACTGGCTAGGCCCGGACAAAAGATCCGAATCCAAAATACGAATTCGAATCCGATCCGAAAAATCCGAATCCGAAACTGAACCGAGAAATAAAAATACCCGAATGGATCCAATATTGGTGCTATTTCGGATCGGGTAAAACCCGAACCGAATCCGAAATCCGAAGTAGTATCCGAAATATCCGAATCTAACCCCAAAAATGCTATATTTATTATTATTTTCAAACATTATATATATTTTTAATGTTTAATATTAATATTTTATAAATTTAATATATTTCTCTTGTTTTACTTTCAAGTTTATGTTTATTTTTTGTATTTTTGTAATAATTATGAATAAAAAATAGTTTAAATTTTCAGGTTTATCAATAATTTGAGTATCTTTTTAGTACATTTTTAGTATTTTTAATAAAAATAGTTCTTAAACCCGAACCCGAACCGAACCCGAAAAAATCTGATACTTTTTTGATCCTATAATTTTTACAAAATCCGAACCGAACCCGAATTATACCGAACCGAACCCGATCCAAAATTTCATAAAATCCGAATGGATCTTAAATCGATGAACCCAAAAACCCAAAACTCAAATGGATCCTACACAAACCTGAATGGGTACCCGAATGTCCAGGCCTATGACTGGTTTTCATTATGGTTATGAATGTCAGCTAGGGTAAACCTATTTTAAATCTTAAAATAGGTCATTCTAAAAATACTTTTAAGTCAAATGATTATAAATTAATTTAATCTTAGTAAGATAATCCTTTTTCTTAATTAAGTAGGTGATTTCATGGACACTTTATTTAATTCTCTTATATAAATTTATATTTAATAATTTGCCTTTATATTTTATATCTAAATAATTCACAAAATTTACTAATTTATCACCTTGTGTTTTAAACGTGCAATCATGTTTTTAATAAAAAACACAAAATCATATTTTTCAAAATCTTATGGAGCTATATTTATTTCTAGAAAATCGCAGAATCAAAAATTTTCCTAAAAATTGCGGAATCATTTTTACAAATATCACAAAATTACTTTTTTCTCGAAAATATGGGATCACAATTTTTACCGAAAAAATCGTGGAATTATAATTTTTTCTCGTAAAAATTTGCGTAATCACATTTTCTTTAAAATCTTAGAATCGCGTTTTTCCTGCTAAAAAAGTGGGATCACATATTTCCTGAAAATCATGATATCATATTTTTCATTTAAATCATTGAATCATTTTTTTCTCGAAAATCGCAGAATCATGTTTTTCTATAAAATCGTAAAATCACATTTTTTCGAAAAATATGAAATCAATTTTTTTTTCTAAAAATTTAGAAACGTGTTTTACCAAAAACTAAGAGGTCCAAATATAAAGTTATGACATATTTAAGATTATTTTAATAATTTATAAAATATTAAAAAAATAGTTTGAACTAAAACCCTAACCCTATGAAACTGTAGGTAAAAATCATACACTAATTTTATCATACTAATTGTTAAAATAAAAAGATCATGAGCTTAAAAATATAAGTTAAATAGGGCCATAGATACGCAACAAATATTTACCAATATTGAACATCCATAATTTATGGCCCAACGTTTTTCAGCCCAAACAATTCTCGAAGGACATAATTTGGATATTTTAAACACTGTGACACACTCCATACACGTCAGCTCCCTTCCCGGCGATAATTGCTACCGTCAACATCGCCCGCCGGCAAGAGAGAAATGGCATATCACCAACCTTACGACCCTTTCTACGTCTACCATCCTCATTCTCATCCCATTCCTCTTCTACCGCCGCTACCTCTGTTATCCGACGAACCTGGGGCGATTAACACGCTCTTTGTCTCTGGTTTGCCTGATGACGTTAAGGCTCGTGAGATCCACAATCTCTTCCGGCGTCGCCTCGGATTCGAGTCTTGTCAACTCAAATACACTGGACGCGGCGACCAGGTAGTGGCATTTGTAACATTCACGAGTCATAGATTTGCTATGGCTGCAATGAATGAGCTTAATGTAAGCTTCAATCTTCACTTTGATCGAATTACATCATCTTCTGAAATTTTCTTGTGTGTAGATTATACTGTATTCTGATTGTGCTGACACTCTTTCCAGGGTGTGAAATTTGATCCTCAAACCGGATCAACTCTACATATAGAACTAGCTAGATCAAACTCTAGAAGAAAAGAAAGGCCAGGTATATAGGACTCTACTCTGTTCTCGTTATTGAGTTAGTGTGGTAGAGAAATCGATGAGTAATCAACTGTCTGTGTGGACAGGAAGTGGACCTTATGTTGTAATTGATAACAGAAATAAGAAACCATCTAAATCTCAGGACGACCAGAGTGATGAAGGTATTGTTTTGGTTACCTTTTGAAATCCTAATCTATTAAACACTTGCTTCATATTTCTGCTTGATCTTTAATATATCTAGGGAATAGCGATCCTGATGAGGCGCACGAACCTGTAAATAGCGATTCTCCAAAGGAATACTATAATGCCAAGAGGTAGAAAAGGACATATAGAAGCTTGATTTTGTAGTCCTCTATGTCAAAAGGAGATGACTAATGTATACTGATTTACAGCGATGAGGACTCTGATTCAGATAGTAAAACACCATCTGGTAATGTAAGTATAAGCAAAAAACTAATCTTTCAACCAGTTGCTATCTCTCTGTCTCTAGTTCTTTACATTTCTTCCATATACACTTATTTATGGTTTAATAGCTTATTTACACAATTCTATAGGGGAATTTGGAAAAAGCATCTGAAGGAGGTTCTGGTGCTCGACCATGTTCGACCTTGTTTCTAGCTAATCTAGGGCCTAATTGCACAGCAGATGAACTTAAAAAACTTCTATCTAGGTATCCTTTCGCAATGGCTTAAACTTGCGGTTATTAGGATTTGCATAGTTCCTGAAACTATCATTTTTGCTTACAGATATCCTGGTTTCAATATACTAAAAATCCGAGCAAGAAGTGGTATGCCGGTTGCATTCGCTGATTTTGAGGTATAAGGTTGTATACATGCTTATGATTTTGTCTCTGCAATCTATATACTTACCATCACCAATTACAGACAATCGAACAAGTTACTGATGTCATGAATGATCTTCAAGGTCACCTCTTATCGTCTTCAGACAGAGGCGGCATGCATTTAGAGTAAGAGTAGTTTTTTATTACATGTTTATTGTTATTACATTCAGTCACTTGGGCTTATCAGAGCTAAGCCAAGGTCCACTCTGGTTCTTGTTTCTTCCAGATATGCAAGATCGAAGATGAGGAAACAGTAGAAGATTCTCATAGCTATAAAGCTAGTCGGTTATGTGCCATAGCCCAATGGTGATATTTTGTTTGGAAAAGTTATAGAGATCAGAATTCAGAAGCAAATGAGAATTGTATTATCTCTACTTAGTATTTGTTGTCACGAGAATTGATCTTCTATGCTTTACATATAGAAATATATGTGTATATAGTTATTCAAGACTCCATTAAGATCTCTATAATCTTGTGTTGAAAGAAGATTTTTAAACTCCCTATATATTAAAACAGAAACATTTCTGCTGACGTGTCTAACACCAGAATTCTTTTGAGTCTAAAATGATGAGGTGTTGTTCTTTGGAGCATTTTCAAGTTCAATTTAAAATAAGGTTTAGTTTTCTTATGAAATTACGTAATGAACTACATGTTTCTATATTTGAAATATGTAATATTTTGTAGTTATTTCAATTAAGGAAAAAATATCTCGTATGTAATCATATCATAATTTTTATTATTATATTGTCTAATTTAGATTAAATTGATATTTTTCTTATATACAAAATCGAATTAATCTATAATTCATATAGTAGAAAAACTAAGATTTTTTGGAGTCTTATGTGCTTCGGATTTTTCAAAACGGGTATTAAATACTTAACTTATAAAAAATCGTATTTTTAAAAATTTCAACATCGACTAAAAAATAATAAAATAATATGAAGCAGTTCTATAAATAAGTTTATATGTTTATAATTTTGAACTATAAATCGGAAGTATGAATTAATCGGCATCAAAGTTACAGTTTTTGTTTTGTTTATCTAATTTGGTAAATAAACCAAACGAGTAAATTATTTAATATCAAATATTTTTATTTATAAAAAAATAAAATGTCTATAATTATTAAAAATAGAAAATGTTAAAAGTATATAAAATATAAATAATTCATCCCACGCATGGCGTGGGTCACAATTCTAGTAGAAGGAAAGAGAGAATCAGATTTTTACTCACTGGATAATGAGTACTTTAGTTTAAAAATCGAACCGAAAATTCCGAACCGGACCGAACCGGAATTTTGGGATTTCGGTTTTGGTTATTGGTCGGTTCTCAATCGGAAGCTCCACAAAATTGATTTCAGTTTTCGGTTCGGACCGGTTCAGTTCGCCGAACTGATCGGTTAACCGAAATTTGATTTTTAAAAAAAAAAAAATTCAGAAATTAAACCTAAATTACACCAAAATTAAACCAAAATTTTGAAAAATGAATCAAATATCCGAAAATAACCGAATTAACCGAAATTTCCGAAACGAATTACCCGAAATTATCCAAACTAATCCGAAATTATCCGATTTTTTCCGGTTTACCCAAAATTTCGATTGATTTCGGTTTCATTCGGGTAATTTTTAAAATACCCGAATTAACCGGTAACCAAACCGAACCTAATTACATAAAATTTCGGTTCAATTCGGAAATTAAAATTCAAAAACCGAAATACCCGAAAACCGACCCGTATTGAACCGACCTGAACCGAATCCGAGCCCTATTCTTGTGTGTATTATATGTATTTTTTTCCTTTGTTCAATTTAATAAAACTGTTTGATTGGTGATCAGGGACCTTGTGCATCAATGTATTGATAAGCAAGTCAGATTCATATCTGACATCTCTCTCTCATGCATCATTATTAAATTTTTGCAGTCGATGTCGTGTGAGTCAAGGAAAGTCGTCGATAATTTGTCTTCTCCTCTCTCCAAAACAGGTCTTTTGTCTCTTCAAGACCAATAGAGAATTCGAATTCAAAAGAAAGAAAGAAACATTTAATAACATATTGAACAACAGTTATTTTTCACCTTACCACACTATACAAACAAAAAAGCTTTCTGGCCAGTTTTGGACCACATTACTAAAAACAAGGGTCTTTACTAATTACCCTATTAACTAGACTTTTCTTAAGACACTGTTATGTGATTGCTGCTTGTGGTTTAGTTCCAACCCCTGGCTTCTTTCCCTCTCCCTCAAAGCTAGTCTTGGTGTTTCAGTGGATAGCCTTTCACTGAACCTATCCGACGACCCATCATAATGATCCACCCAAAACCTCCCGCTTCTGTTCCCTGTCTCTGAACCAGGAGTTGATGTGAAGTTCCCGTCCATTATCATATCTCCTTCCAGTATACGCAACACCTTCATAAGACCAAGACGTTTTAGTATATCATAAAAGAGTTTGGATGATCATGAGACTGGGTAAACAAATTCAAGGGTTTCTTTTGATTACCTGGGACATGCGTGGCCTTAAATGTGGGTCTCTACGTATGCACAACGAAGCTGCATGAAGCATACAAATGACCTCACTTTCTACAAAACGGTTCCCAAGTCTCGGATCAATAAGTTCATCTACCGCATATTCTTCCAGTAAGGGACGTGCCTGAGATCATAACAAGCATCAGTTTCTATTACTCAATTTGCTAAAAAGATGAGATATGGATTCATTACCCATTCAGTGAGGCATTGCTGGCCTTTCGGCATGGTGATATCAATAGCTTTGCGGCCAGTGACTAGCTCAACTAGAACAACCCCGAATGAATACACGTCAGCTTTTTCTGTGATTTGCCCACTTTGAGCATATTCTGGAGCTAAATAGCTGGCACACAAACAAAGAACTTTCCTTAAGTTGTCAAGTTTCAGGAAGAAAATGATAGCTTTAGTTGATGTCTCACCCGAACGTTCCTATTACTCGTGTTTCTACACCCAGTTCCCCATCAGGCTGCCATCTCGCTAGACCAAAATCTCCAACCTGATTGTATAAAACAAGCTGACTTGGGACCAAAGAGCATCTGAAACATGTGTTGTTACAAACAACGAGCTAGGCCATATTTATATATTACCAGTGGCTCATTATCATGAGTTATAAGGATGTTGTTAGGACGCATGTCTCGGTGGACAATGCAGCCAACTCTGCACTCTTCGTGAAGATACCGAAGACCTCTTGCAGCTCCAACAGCAATCTTTTGCCGTGCTGGCCATTCCAGAGTTTCCCTTTGTCGACCTATATAAGGATAATGGCTTGATACTGAGCAAATATTCTCTACCACAGAACTCATATGGAAAGCTTTAGAAAACATTACCGTATAGATGAGAGTCAAGTGAACCATTGCATATGTATTCATAGACCAAGAGCCGTCTGCTGTCTTCAATGCAGAAACCAATTAGCATAACTACGTTTCTGTGCTGAGCACAGCTGAGAACTTCCACTTCAGAGCAAAACTCTACATCTCCTTGACAACTGGCCAATTTGTGTTGCTTTACTGCAACTACCTGGCCTTCCGGTAGTACACCTCGATGAACAGATCCATATCCACCCTCAGCCAAGAAGTTAGCCTGAGAAAACCCACCTGTTGCAAGCTCTAACTCGGCGTATGAAAACAGCCTTGGGGGTTTCCCAAATACTGGCGCCTTGTGCTGGCAGATAGAACAGAGAGGAGGCGGACCAGGAGGAGCATTTCGGGAGAGTGATATTGCATCTCTTAAATTTCCACTAAACTCCAGATCAATCCTTCGACTAGACGACAACCCAGCTTCAACATCAAGTTTAGAGAACTTCTCAAGCAAAGCCTTTGTGGTGGATATTTGTGCCCTATCATCATTTTTCCATAGGCTTTCATCGGCCTCCTGGGATGACTGGCGATGGGTGCCAATATATTCTGATATCCATGGCTGGAACCTATTACTCGTTGAAGCTAATGACTGGTTTTCACTCTCTGTATCAGACCCGGAATCATCAAGACCGTCATTCTCCTTGATGACCAATGCTCCATCCTTCTTCAAGTATCCGTTCATTCCCAACGTGAAAAAAGGTGAAGTTCCCAGGTCGGAGCTCGACACTGATGATGTCCCGGCTTCTGTACTTGTGAATGGTGTCCCGAGCTCAGGGCTGCTAGTAGGAGTTACAGGTAGTCCTCTCTCAGAATCTAACGATCCTTTTGTGTTACTCGTGTGTTTTTCAGATGCTGCTTCTGGTCCAGTTTGTAAAGGGTCTTTTTTGGTATCCTTCCTAGGCGATCCAACCAAATTTAAGCGCAGAACTTTTGCCTGAGAACGCTTCATCACCACAATATTACATTGTAATTCATCCATGCACCTTTTCTCTTCGTTCTTCAGGTGTCTGTTAAAAACCACACAACACCATGGTGTAAATTGGTGAAAGAAAATATAATTGCTCAAACCATTAACAAGATGTTTTACTCATATAATGTTCACAAGACTAAGTAGATTATTACTTGTCCAGTACCACCCAATTTGACTGCGCCTTCTTCGACTCAGCAGCAACTGCTCCGCAGGGTGATCCAGAAACAATCTTAATCTTGACATTTACCTTCAAAGCAATCACAAGAAAAACAACAAAATAGCATGAGAAACATGTGAAGCTTTCACGGGATATCATAGCTAATCATGGCTGCCTAGAGAGCCAACCTTGTTTGGATCATAGACATCATGGAGCTGGAGAATCATTTGGGAACAAGTGTCAGTAAGATCACTCTTTATCTCTGGTAGTGCTTCAGAATGTGATTTCCGATGACCACTTGCACAATCCCCGGCAAACATAGGGAAACTCTTAGTGAAGCCCCAAAACTTTCGTCCTACACATTCATCAGAAATCAAATGAGATCAGAATAAACAGAGAAAACTAAAGATCAAAAGAGAAGAGTGACACAATCAATCAACACAACTTCTAATTCGAGTAGAAGCTTAATTATACAAAACAGCGGCAACAAAAGTACCTGAGTTGTGAGAAGGGACAACAACAATGAGGGTTATACAATCCCCAGGCTGAACAACATGAGTCAAAGCCCAAATCAAGGCTGTCTTTGGAATCTCCCTAGACGCTTTAACTGCCACAATAACCTTTTCAGCCCCATCAGATACAGGCTTCTCCTGCTTCCCTCGCTTCTGTAGTCGACTCATTTGAAAATGCAGTACCAGAAATAGAGAGAAAGAAGACGATAATGGAAGATATTTTCTTGACCCTCTTTTTTTTCTCTTTATAACACAATTCCTCAGAGAAATTGTACTTTGTTGCAGTGATATAAGCTCACAAGATTCTGTAAGAGACCAGGATTTTTGCTCTGCAGTATTTGGCTGCCCCACCAAGCTGGAAATCAAGAAAAGAACCAAAGACTCTCCTGGATTAGTCACTCCCCGGTAAGGACTCGCAGATGAATACAAAACTCGCAGACATGACGAGACCTTGGCTCTGCGTTTTCCCCCTCCTCCAATGAATCACGTGAAACTTAAAAGAACACAGTACTCAAACAAGATTCTGATTCCCCAACGGATTCAAATCCAGGATCCCAAAATATTCCAAGATATCCAAAAGGTGCTTCAAATTTTCCCAGAACAAGAACTTAAAAAGAAACGGATTAGTATCCTCTCAAAATCAAATCGCTCCAAAGACCTTTTTCAATCCCTTTTTGAATCTTCTTCCTTATGTCAAATCCATAAGTCAAAGCTTACAGCCTCTTGATTTTGGATCTGACAGCAACAAACAGACAAGAAGCGTGTGTCTATCTCTCTTCCTCACAGGCTAAACCCGAGAGATGGCTCAAAAGCTGTCTCTACCTCAAAATTCCACCTGCAATATACAAAAAGTAAAACGAAAGATTGTGAATGAAGTAGCAACAGATAGAGAGAAGACGCGGAAGAACAAATAATCGCAATAGAATGGAGATTAAAACCTCAAAAAACTCCTTAATAAAATACTGAAACTAGAATGAAACAAAAACGTTTGACTGAACAATTTTAAAAACCAACCTCATGAGAATAAAAAAGGAATTCTCACAGCGATTCAACAATTAAACAATAAGAATCGGCCGGTGGATTAGATACATTATTATATTATTAATCGCAAACGGCCAGAGAACGAGATTATAATAATACATTACGTAAATTTTCACTCTCTCGTGTCTTTCACCGCCATGAAAACGATTCAACCAAATAGAGAGAGACGATAGAATGAGACCAGACGAGAAGAAGAAGAAAACAACAATTTAGGGAAAGTGAGCTTACCAGAAGCATTGATTTCCCCAATAGTATAGATTTTGTCTGTATTCAAGCTTCTTCTTCTCCTTTCACAGTAAAGTCAATGCACGGCTTCAGAGTAACAAGTAGAGAGAGAGCCGCGAGAAAATGTGAAACAGCTTTTAGGGCTTTTGTTTATTTGCTCTCAACTTCTGTGTGTTTTGTAATAACAACAAAATTACTCTCTCTCATGGTCTTCCGTTTTTTCCCTTTTAAATTAAAATAAGAATAGTAATGTGTAGTTTGAATGATTTCAACTAAAAGTTTAAAGCTAAACATTATTTATATCATTTAGGTGTGTGATATTTGATTATATATAATGCAACTGATTCTTTGCTAATAACAAGAATTTGAAATTGCTCAACTACACATTTGCTTGAACCTAAAGAAAGCCATTTTTGTTTCTTTATACTTTTCTCCTTTTATCAGTAGTTAGGGCATCTCCAACCCCACTCCAAATCTCACTCCAAACT
>OVAU01002758.1:0-11977 GCA_900406315.1 Biscutella laevigata subsp. laevigata
AATCCGAATCAATTATTAGAATGCTCATCCCAGACCGAATCTAAACTAATTACCCGAATGTTTAGTTTACGACTTGCGAATAAGAAGGAAGATAAACTTGCCCTTTATTTTACAGCTCGTAAATCTAAAATTCTGATGAAGAAACGAAGGATCTTTACAGGCAAACACTAGTTAGTACCCTTAAGGCCAAGGCATCGACACTTGTATGATTAACAGATAAGAAGCCAAAATTCACGGGTTAATGAATTGATTCGTGATTGAATGAATGAATGAACACTTGGGACTTCTAAAGCTTCAAGTTTTAGCTATTGGGCTGCAATAAAAACTAAGCTTTTGAATGTAAAACACACAAATCAATGGAAGCTCTCTTCTTCTTCATCCTTTTCTCTATGATATCAAAAGTCCCCACAATGTCCTGTCTTCACTGCCAGACAAAACTGCCACAGCCAATAATGTTTCTGTGAGGGACCTTTCTTCTGTCAGAGAGTCTCCATCTTCTCTCTCTCTCTCTCTCTTCTCTTTCTTTATCTATCATCTTCTTGCTCTGCTCAGCCTCGCCAACTCATCTTCAGTCCTCAAACAAACATCTACTGTAACTCCTTTTTTTTTCTTCCCTTCCTCTCTCTTATCTCATTTTCAATTTCCCATTTCTCTTGCAACATCTTCATAACAATTTAAGACCATTGTTCTATATAAAGCTAATCTCAATTTGGAATGTTTCTCCTTTCTTCATTCTTCTAATCGTTCTTTCAAGTTTCGACTGTATTGGTTAATTAAAGATGTGGACTTGCATTCAATGCTCTGATGTTTGTTATACCAAAAACACTAACAAATCTGCTCTCAACTGTTTTCCTATCTTTGAAACATTCCATTTTTCATTCTAATTTTGTTTTCTCTACACTGACCCACTAACCAAAACACATTACCCAAATTCAATACTCTATTGAATTTCACCTCTTTCCTCTGTATTTTCTTGCAGTCCTTGGATCAAAACGTGAAAGTGAAAAGAAGCCTAGAAGTTCAAGTACCTGTAGACAATCAAAGCTTTGTTATTGAGGAAGAGCAAGTCTCAACACACCAATTCCATTTCTACAAATGCTGCAACAAAGTGAAGACCCTTGTTCGTTTTTCTCCTTCAAAGACTCAAACTCTCTAGCACTAGTCTCTCTCCAGACAAGCCAAAAGCCTTGGGAACTCGAAAACTATCTCCCAAATGAAGTTCCAGAGTTTCATTCACCGATCCATTCTGAAACCAACAACCTCTACTATCATAATCCATCTATGGAAGGAGTCTCGAGCCAGGAGCTTCCCTCAAATCCAATAAACAATTTGAATTCAAGACGTAAGCGGAAGAACAACAAATTGGCAACATCAATGACCAGAGAAAAGAGGAAGAGAAATCGAACTAAACCAACAAAGAACATAGAAGAGATGGAGAGTCAGAGAATGACACACATAGCTGTAGAACGAAACCGTAGACGCCAAATGAACGTTCATCTCAACTCACTTCGCTCACTCATTCCACCTTACTACATCCAAAGGGTATAAATAAAAACCACAGTTTCAAGTTTCAACATTTAGTAATGACTAGTGTTGTTGAAATTTCCGTAGGGAGACCAAGCCTCAATAATAGGAGGAGCAATAGACTTCGTCAAGATCCTCGAGCAACAGTTGCAATCCCTTGAAGCGCAAAAGATGAATCAACAGAGTGAGAGCAACAAACAAACTCTTAGGGACATTTCGTTGAGCAGGATGCGTGAGACTGAAGAAGAACAAATTAGCAAAGTCAAAGTGGATGCCACAGTGATAGAGAGTCACGTCAATCTGAAAATCAGATGCCTGAGGAAACAAGGACAACTTGTCAGATTAATCATTTTGCTTGAGAAACTTCGATTCAGTGTTCTTCATCTCAATATCACATCTCCATGCAATATTTCCATCTCTTATTCCTTCAACCTCAAGGTACCTGTCCCCAAATCAAAGAAAAAAACAGAACTCATCCTTTAAAATTGTCAACACGGTAAAAAAAAAATCTTTTGGTGATCTTTCTCAGATGGAAGACGACTGCAATTTGGGATCGGCCGATGAGATAACGGCGGCGGTTCGTNCAACATGGTAAAAAAAAAAATCTTTTGGTGATCTTTCTCAGATGGAAGACGAGTGCAATTTGGGATCGGCCGATGAGATAACGGCGGCGGTTCGTCAGATTTTCGACAGTAGACTATTGGATTAAACATGAAATATCCAAAAGGAGAAAAAAACAACCTTCTTTGGCAAAATCCAAATCGAGATTGTTCGTCATTTTCTTTGGTGGTATGTAATTGGAGTCTTTCTCGGCATGACAGTTAACACTTGAACCGTTGGTTTAAGAGAAGGGTACCCTCTAGAGACTTGTGGTTGTGGGGCCCCAGTTGATAGATCAGAGACTTTTGTGACTTGGTCGCATTGAAGATGCTTGTCTTTTTTGCTTTGCGTTTGCCTCTCTTTTGGGGTTGACTTTTCTGTAATGAATATCCTTAAGATGACGTGTGTTTCAAACTTTGAATCTCCAAGTTGAAGTAACTGATCAGTAGATTCAGTACAAAGTCGATAATCCATATGTGGATCTCTAAGTACTAGGGTGATTGTTCGGGTATTAGGGTGAGTGTTCGGATACTTGGTTCGAGTCAGATTTATTCTGATTTCGGGTTTTCCGGTTCATGTTTAGATGATATATATTCAGACTATTTTATTTTATTTGTTCGAGTTTAGTTTGAATACTTCCATATTCGTACAAACCGAAATACATCATTTTGGGCTTGGTTAATATATTTTAAACTTAAATTACTATAAAACTTGAAATACTAATAAACTCAAAAATTCAAACTATATTCATTAAAATTATCAGAAAAATACAAAAAATATAAAATTGATAATAAGACATTTAAAATATACAAAACTTACTATTAAACATTAAATATAAAAATACTAGATTTAGATTCAAATCTTTCGAATGTCGAGTTTGATTCGGATTTTATCCCGATCCGAGTATCCCGTATATACCATATATAGAAACCTTTTAGATGATTTTATATTTTAATTCAAAGTGATATTTTTCAGGTCAAATTTTCATATTTCGCGTTTAGACTTTTGTTGAGTCCTAAAAATACAAACAAGACTCGTGTCATATTTTATGTTTCATGTTTATAAAGTCTCATCATAATCACATTCCATAGAGTNCGTTATTGCTGTTACTGGTTTCGCTATTTTATCCGAATTTTATAAAGCTATCAAGAGTAACCTTTGATTTATCTTTCACATTCCTTGTATATTTGATCTATCCCTTGTCTTGCAGTATATGGATACTTCGTTTGTTTATGTCCAAAAAGAATCAATTTGTAAGAAAGAAAAAAAAAACAGAAAACCAAATTCTATCCAATGAAAACTCAAAGATGGACTCTACGTCCACCACGTCAGCACTATCCTCATCGGGAAACAAACGAGTGGCTGAATCTGTTCCGACTGCTTACAGAGAAACCATCTCCACGAAGTATCAAATCTCTCAGATACTTGTGTTCTCTCACTAATCTCAGATTGTTTCTGTTTTGCTTCCAACATTCTTGGTGTCTTCTTTATTCGAGCGCCGAGCTATGACTTCAATTTCAGTCTCTTCCTCTTCAACCATCATCGATTCACGAGCACCTCCTCGGCAAGTCTCCGCCTCCGCTTCTTCTCCTCAGTGTGTTTCCCTTCCCACGCTTCCATCTCAAAACCGCGCCGCTAAAGCAACTGCTTACTGTCCGTTTTCCCACTCTAGATAAAAAAAATCTCAAACCTTTTCTACTTAAAATCTCCAGTTTAAAAATACGAAATTTTGAAATGGGTTTTTGATTTTAGGTAGGAATATTGTGAGGAACGTTTTGACGAGATCTACAGGCGATGTTCCTGTCACCACTACTACCGAAGTTGTGGACACAGAGTTGCCTGAGATCTTCAAGACTGTTCAAGAAGCTGTAAGAACAAACTTTTACTTAACTTTCTTGGCAATAACTTTGAATTATGATTGTTTTCATTGAAGTGGGACAAAGTGGAAGACAAGTATGCTATTGGTTCTCTTGCTTTCTCTGGTGCGGTGGCTCTTTGGGGAACCAGTGGAGTGATCTCGGTGAGGAGAATCATTTCGATCTTCACTATAACTCTCTACTGCTTATGTGCCTTTGAATGATTCCAGAATTTGAACTTGTGAAACAGGCAATCGACAGGCTTCCATTGGTTCCTGGTGTTCTTGAACTTGTAGGAATTGGTTACACAGGGGTGAGTTCCTACTTGTACCAACCTGTGTCTGTATAGTTTGAACCACTTTAAGTTTTAGTGAACCAGTTTGGGGATTGAGATGATTCAGAACGTCACTCTTGGATTTAGGATTAGTCTACTGATTCGGGAATCCTAGCAAATGCAGTTTAGTGTATCATTTTGAGCTTGATTCAGTCGTATATTGGAACTTAGCATGTTGTTTAATTCTGTTGTTTTGAACGCAGTGGTTTGCTTACAAGAACCTACTCTTCAAACCAGACAGGTCAAGCAACTCTCTATAAACTATTTTAGATATGTTTTAGTCTGTGGATCGTGTGGTGTAAAGAACATACAACTGAGACTGTCTAGGAAATTGTGTGTTCAGGGAGGTTCTGTTTCAGAAGATCAAGGACACATACAATGACATATTAGGGAGCAGCTGAATCAGAGGAAGAAGAAGAAGAGGAGGAGCCTTTTTGGGCCATCTTTCCTTCTTGTGACTAAATAATTTTCGTCCTCTCTATCTCCTCTTTTGAGCTCAAAATATCATCCATTTATGTCAATCTTGTAAATTCCTCAAGACTATATATGAGATGTTTATTTCACTCTTTAAAAGGTTCTCAAAATTTCCCATGCTAATTAGCTTAATGTTGAATTCCGGTTCATAAACCCAGTACTGAACCGAAACAAGAGGTGCCAATCCGAAATGGTACAAAATACTAATTAGATCCTAAATTCATAGAACCGGTACCATGAACTAATTCGAGAACCAAATGAGTACGGAAAATAAACCGATAAACTTATATTGTAGGAATATGTTCAGATTTTTGTCATATTTGAAGATTAAATTTATGTTGTATGAGTATATTTGGATTTTATGTTACATTTGACCGGTTTTTATATCAACAATTGAGTAACAATTTAATGTTATATGAGTATTTTAAGATTTTTAGATTATATCTGACAGACAGGAGGATTTTTTTTTGTTTTTTTTTTGGTTATATTTGAATATCAAATTGAACACACTAAACATATCCAAAATTTATTCAATATTTTACCTATTCTCCACATCTCTAACCAAATCAATCCGAACTGAAGNTCAATTTAATGTTATATGAGTATTTTAAGATTTTTATATTATATCTGACAGACAGGAGGATTTTTTTTTGTTTTTTTGTTATATTTGAATATCAAATTGAACACACTAAACATATCCAAAATTTATTCAATATTTTACCTATTCTCCACATCTCTAACCAAATCAATCCGAACTGAAGTCGAACCAATATTTAAAAATTCGAATGAGATTTCAACTCCAACAACCGAAAATCCGAAAAAGATCCGAAAGGGCTAGTTGAATGGTTTNTAAGATTCGAAAGGGCTAGTTGAATGGTTTGCTGAATATCTTCTCAGCAAAGAAAAAGGATTTTAGTTACAAAAAGAGTAAGCCCAATAAAGATATTGGGCTAATTCTTCAGGCCCATGTGGTTTTGTACATATCGCGTGAAACGCACGAAGTCGCGTTCCATGGCTGGAGATTCTTGGGTCCACTGANAAAGATCCGAAAGGGCTAGTTGAATGGTTTGCTGAATATCTTCTCAGCAAAGAAAAAGGATTTTAGTTAAAAAAGAGTAAGCCCAATAAAGATATTGGGCTAATTCTTCAGGCCCATGTGGTTTTGTACATATCGCGTGAAACGCACGAAGTCGCGTTCCATGGCTGGAGATTCTTGGGTCCACTGATGATTCTAGTGTATAAAACACGTGTCGATGAACTTGTGGGTGAGAGGTACGATTTTTGTAGGTCCCACTATATCAAGATATTATAACGATTTGACAATTTTAGCCCTTTAGGAAGTCCAAAACTCGTGGCCTGTATGCAGAGATGGTTGTGAACAAGTTGGGCTCGAGATGGATAAGAATGGAAATTAAGTAAAAGCTGAATCATCAGATCGGCCACTAATATATTGACAAGTGGCATCAGTCTCTTTTGTAGCCTCGAAATAAATCTGAGAATTAATTTGGAAAAAGAAAATAAAAATTAATTTAGTTTGGGGGAAAAATTATAGTGGCTGAGGTTTCTCCATCTCCGTAGCTTCTGGTGTTCTCTTCTGTTTCCCTTCCTCGATCAAAAGCAAACACTCTCTCAGCTTCTTCTCCTTCTCAATTCTCATTTTCTCGATTCTTCACTGCTTTCTTCTCCGTAGATATCGGAAAACTTGATTCTAATTTCGAATCTTCCGAAAACCATGGGATCTACATCGAGTCCAGGCTGAGCNCTTCCTCGATCAAAAGCAAACACTCTCTCGGCTTCTTCTTCTTCTTCTTCTTCTCCTTCTCAATTCTCATTTTCTCGATTCTTCACTGCTTTCTTCTCCGTAGATATCGGAAAACTTGATTCTAATCTCGAATCTTCCGAAAACCATGGGATCTACATCGAGTCCAGGCTGAGCTTATTTCTTGGACATCCGATTGCTGTTCGCTCTTCTTCAATCTCTGTAAGATACTTAATTCCCGTTCTATCGAGATTGACTTTTCCTAACGCTCTTGTAATTTCTCAAGCAATTTTGTTTTGNTTCGAATCTTCCGAAAACCATGGGATCTACATCGAGTCCAGGCTGAGCTTATTTCTTGGACATCCGATCGCTGTTCGCTCTTCTTCAATCTCTGTAAGATACTTAATTCCCGTTCTATCGAGATTGACTTTTCCTAACGCTCTTGTAATTTCTCAAGCAATTTTGTTTTGTGCATTAGTGGAAATTGAAGAAGCCTGTTGGGTTTTAAGAGTATTTGATGTTGTAAGAGAAAAGCTCAGAAGTTGTGTGTGTAGCTTCTCTGTCGCAGTGATGGAGACAAATTCGTCTGGAGAAGATTTGCTTATTAAGGTAACTAAAATTTAATTTAGAGTCAAATGTTTTGTTAGGTGGAAACATGGAATTATTGTGATTTGTGAGTTTTGTATTAAATCAAATTTAGACGAGGAAGCCTTATACAATAACAAAGCAACGTGAACGGTGGACTGAGGAAGAACATAATAGATTCCTTGAAGCTTTGAGGCTTTATGGTAGAGCATGGCAGAAGATAGAAGGTTGATTGATTTTATTTCGTTTTCTCTTTTATGTCTTTTTGGTGTTGCAGAGTTTTATCTTGCTTTGTTTCTTAACATTAATTTGCTTTTTTTGTTCTTTTCAATTTGGACAGAGCATGTAGCAACTAAAACTGCTGTGCAGATAAGAAGTCACGCTCAGAAATTCTTCTCCAAGGTAACTGTGAGAATCGGTTTAATTTTGAACTGCTGATATCATTCCCATTGGCTTAATGGTTAAGACAGGCAAGTTTTCTGCTTCTTGCTTTAGCCAGAAGATAGATTGAATGAGCAATAAGTCTAAGATAGAATATTGAGAGGTTAGGTAACAGAGTGGTAGAGATAGAGAGTGTCATCATTATGTTTGGTTTTCCTATATGTTGTTAATTCACGAATATGTTTAGCATCTTCAGAAGAATGTTAGTTTCTTTTAAAATTCAGGGGTGGGCATCTTCTGCCTTCTTGAAAGTCTTATTGATTCTGAGGTAGTGGCAAAAGCGGTCTAGGTCCTAGAAAAATTCTGTTTCACAAGGTGAACCATCTGAATATGTTTATTTTTCCTTGTGATGAGCCATAGAGGTAAACCATTTCGATTTTCCAGTTTTGTCATTTGAACTCCTTAGTGATCCCAATAATTTTTTTTGCGTGTTGTTTAAGAGGGTAACAAGATTACTCTCATCTCTTAGGTAGAGAAAGAGGCCGAGGCTAAAGGTGTACCAATGGGTCAAACGCTAGACATAGCTATTCCTCCTCCACGGCCTAAACGAAAACCAAGTAATCCTTATCCTAGAAAGATGGGAAGTGGAACTATTCCGATGTCCATAACGGGTGTGAATGATGGACAAGAGTTCCTTGGATCAGAAAAAGTGTCGATTCCTGAGGTGATTTTCATGGTCAATAACATCTTGTTGTAGTGTGTGATATAGCTCCTCGTGTAAATGATGCAGATTGTGTGTGCTCTTTTTTTAGGTTGCCAACGAAGTTCAGCAACAACCAAAACTGAAAGAGCATCTGGATGACTACCACTGTTCAGATTGTTTCACTCATCAACACCTCTCTGCGGCATCCTCCATGACTAAAAGTTCTATAGAGACATCAAATGCGAACACTTTTCGGGAGTTCTTACCTCCCCGGGAAGAGGTAAAACCAATCTTACATCTCTATTTGAGGTTTAAGACGAATTAGTACTTTTTTATGAAACTGAAGTGTTTGGGATGAACAGATATGTCAGAATAACGGGACAAGAAAGCAGTTAAACTCAGAGAATTGCAGTGATCTGAATGCAAAATCTCTGGAAAACGATGTGGTAAATAATGAGCAAGGACCTCAAACTCGTATCCCTTTGCTACTGCCATCAGGGAGCTCGATAACAAGTTCTTTGTCACATCCTCATTCAGAGCCACACGAGAATGACACCCCATTATATAGTCATCCCCACACAGTTGCTGGTGATTCTCATTCGTTTCCTAACCATATTATGTCAACCCTTTTACAGACGCCAGCTCTCTATACTGCTGCAACTTACGCCTCATCATTTTGGCCTCATGGTTCTGATGGTGGCCCACCTAGCCAAGGGAACTCACCTCCGAATCTGGCTGCCATGGCAGCAGCTACTGTAGCAGCTGCAAGTGCTTGGTGGGCTGCCAATGGATTGCTACCGTTATGTACTCCTTTCAGTCCAGGCGGTTTCACCTGTCATCCTCCAACTACTTTTGGCCCACCCAGTGATGTAAACAACAAAAAGGAGAGCATTTTGCCACATGTTTCTGGGCAGAGCCCAAAGAGCATGGATCCAGACCACCCTGAGGCATCAAAGGGTCACTCTTCGTTGGAATCAGCGGAGATTGAAAATGGTAGTAAACCAGATTGTCTTGAGCAACCTTCTGCAACAGCTGAGACTGATGCAAGGGGCTCGGATGGAGTAAGAGATAGAAAGCAAGTTGACCGATCTTCGTGTGGCTCAAACACTCCTTCAAGTAGTGATGATGTCGAGGCAGATGCATCAGAGAGGCAAGAGGATGGCCCTAATGGCGAAGTGAAAGAAGTGAATGCAGACACTAAAAATCCTCAAACTGTGGATTTCAATGCACGTCGCAATAGAATCAGCTCCAACTTAACCGATCCATGGAAGTCTGTGTCAGACGAGGTACTTGGACTGACGGTTTAATTTATTTCATTCAAATCATTTTCTTAAACTAATCGGTTATTATATTTACAGGGTCGAATTGCTTTCCGAGCTCTCTTCTCCAGAGAGGTATTACCACAAAGCTTTGCATATCAAGAAGAACACAGAGAGGACGAGCAACAACAACAGCAGCAACATAGATATCCTCCAATGGCTATTGATCTTAACTGCACAGCTCAACTAATTCCAGCTGATGATGATCCTCATCATCAAGAGGAGAAGAGAGACACGGGATTTCTAGGAATCAGCTTGGGTGCTTCAAAGTTCAGCAGAGGAAAAACAGGTTTCAAACCTTACAAAAGATGTTCCATGGAAGCAAAAGAAAGTAGAATCATCAACACCAATCCTATCATTCATGTGGAACAGAAAGATCCTAAACGGGTTAGGCTTGATACCCAAACTTCAACATGAAGAAGCTCTTCTCTTCTCCTTCTTTTTAAAAAAATCTGTTGTATTCTGTTTTAAAATTTCAAGATTACTGATACATTTTCTTTCTCTTTTGAGGCCCTTGTATCTGTCCCCACATACATTTCTCTTGTCCATACTCTTCCTGTAACATTTGACTCTTCATTATCATCAACAAATCATAAACTGTTTAATACCATAGTCGAACTTCCTTCAATATCCTACGATTCTGAAATGGAACTGGTTCGATCAAGGCAATATCCTGATTCTCTCCCTAAAAACTAGGTCTGGCAAATTAACCGAACTAAACCAAACCAAAATAAGAGATTGATCTGGAAGCGGTAAAAAATACTTATTAGATTCTAAATTTCACAATATAAAGAAGGGTTAATTCGATGTGAGAGCACTTTTAGCAAACTAATTAGAGAAAAACACATCTTCATTTTCACGTTGAAACAAAAAAATATAGTTGTATGATTTGACGAAATTGCTAAGAATATCGACCACAGTCGTCAGAACACAAAAAAAAAATATTGTATGGTTCGGATTTACTATTTTCTAAGACATCAAATTTAGGTTTATGTTAAAATACATTGACAGCAGAGAGGAAGGGAATCATAATTAAAATTCTGAAGGAGATTATAAAGACGAGTTTGGTGGGAATGTTAACAATGTTTAATGGAATGAAAACAGAAGGTTCATAACTTAAGATGGAGCAACATAGATCGACTAATAGAGAGGGGCGACGTAATCTGCATAAATCTGTAGGGTATACTGTTTCCGCATGGAGTCAACATCTGTATATGGGAAATTTGCCATGTCTTCAGGTCCATCACAATTAGCAAGCATCTCCAAACATTTAACCTTCCTTTGGGGTAACAATCAGTAGCAAAAAGTCTTGAAGGCAGACAGTGGTTACAATCATCTAGTTCGCAACATGAAAGACAGAAAATTTGGTTTTAACTACTGGAACATATCGACCACAGTCGTCAGAACACAAATGATATATTGTATGGTCCGGTTTTACTATTCATAAGACAGAAAAAGGATCTATGGAGATTCGTCCATGGATATGGTTATGTGAGACATGTCTAAAATGGACAATATCGAAAACATTTACCGAAAAAGGTTAAGCGTGACATGCATATAGTTTACTTTAGAAGAGAAAATAGTTTGTTTCGAAATCAATCACAAACATATGAAACCCTAGAAAAACAATACTTTAGGGGAAAAAAAAAGCGTGAACGAAGAAACAATACAGCATCTAGACGAATAAAAGGGAAAAAAACATACCAGAATTTTGAAAAGGCAACGACATAGAGAGATAGTAGGTTGAAGAGGTAACGACGACAAAAGAAAGCAATAGACGATGAGGAGGAGAAAGTTTCCGGCGATAAACGCCGAACGGGAACGAGTCAAAGGCGCGATTCCGACGAAGAAGAGAGAACGAGGCAAGGACTAAGAGAGAACGATGTGTTGAGGAAGAAGAAAAACAATATAAATGTCCTAAAAAGAAATAAAGAGAGAGAGGTATGTTTTAGGGATGAGTTAGGGGTTAATTTTGTAATAAAACAAAACTGAAATTGTCTTGAAAACAAGAGTGATTTTCCTTCTACTTACTTTCAAATAGTGCTCTACGTTATAAATGTCCTATAAAGAATTAGATCCGAATCGAAACTGAAACGAAAAAAAAAAACCGAAAAATAATTATGTATATGGAATATCTGTTACCTTTATACTTAAAATAAAAAAACTATAATTATAACTATAAAATTGAGAGTTTAATTACTTTTAACCCAAATTTCTAAAATAATCAAAATATCTTTAAATATTTGGTTAAATTGTTATTTCTTTGGGTTTTTAATAAGTATTTGGTTACTTCGAATATTATTTGGTATTTCAGATACAATACGAATCAAACTAGATCCACAAAGATATTTTTCTTTAACAATTCTCATCTAAACTATTTGAACTGACCCATAGGTATCCCTGTTAATGTGGTTTCAGAGAAAAACAGATTGCTTTAAAATG
>OVAU01002760.1:0-11973 GCA_900406315.1 Biscutella laevigata subsp. laevigata
CATATATAATAGAGTTAAATTCAAACCTGCGCAACGTGCGGATCTGCCCTGGTAGTAGAATAATCTCATCAAATATGTAATAGGTCAATGATGCTATTATTTTATATATATTTGCAATAAAAATAACCAAAATCCTACTACTCAAATTAAGCTAAGTTGAAGTCAAATAAATTTTATACAGATGAATTTTGCGTCAAATCTAGCAAAAGTCTTTATTTGAATGAGTTTAAATACACATCTGATGCACCATGTCTGAATCACCTTCGAAGAGTGGATGAATATGAGATGTCGGCTTGTTCGTTTGTAAAATGTAGTTAATGGTCCATCTAAATGTTCTATCTGAATGATATATCTCGGTGATGTTTGTTTTTAGAGATGTTTATAGATAATATATCTAGATGGATCATTCAAAAGTTATATGTTTGTTTGCGTATTTGGAAGATGCATTCATATGCATTGTATTTTAATAATATTTGTATGATTATATTATATTTTAAATTAAAAATTGTCGAAATTTTAAGTTATAAATTTATCAATTCTTTTTTCGTGAATAATTAAATTTAATAAAAAAAATTCGATAAAAAGGTTAAAATTTAATAAAACATGACTATTATACAGGACACAAAAATATAATTTGTTAAATTATAAAAATTTCGTATAGTTTGTATATGTGAGTATGAATAAAAATGTCAATCCTAATGCCACAAACTACATTCAAAAACAAAAAAAAAATTTGCAATCAATTTATTGTTTAGAGATAGTTTGCAATATTCTACAAAATGAAAAGATTTTATAAAATGTTAGAATTTTGTATTTTGAGAAATTATGTTGATATGGTGAATAATAGTTTATAACTTGAGAGATTTTATAAAATGTTAGCATTTATTATTTCAGGAAATTTTACTTATTTGGTATAACAGTCTATGAAAATTGTGAACTTTTGTAAAGTGTTAAAATTTGATATTTTGTGAAGTAATGACGATTTGGTGGATAATCCACAAAATAGAGATATTTTGTAAAACTGTAGAATTTTGTTTTTGGGAAACTAGCCCTGCGATTCGGTTCGGTTCGGGTCGGTACCGGTCGGGTCGGTACCGGTCGGGTCGGTTTTTTTGGTTTTTCGATTTTTTCGGTTTTCAATTTTTTTACCGAATCGAACCGATTAAAATCTCGGTTCGGTTTTCGATTTTTTTAGTTTTATAAAAATCGAACCGAAATTAACCGATTTGTCAAATTAAACAAAAACGATTTTGGATATTTCGGTTAATTTCGGGTAATTCGGTTAATTCGGTTTGGTTCGGGTTTTTCGGTTAATTTTGGGTATTTTTGGGTATTTTGGTTTAAATTAAAAATTTCAGTTTAATTTTGGTTTAATTTCGGTTTAATTTCAATTTAAAAAAAAATATTCGGTTAACCGATCGGTTCGACGAACCGAACCGATCCGAGAACCGAAATCAATTTCAAATTGGTTCCGATTGATATCCGATTGATATCCGATTGATAACCGAAACCGAACCGAAAAACCGGTTCGGTATAATCGGTTTGGTTTTTTATCGCAGGGCTATGGGAAACTATAATGATTTGGTGGATAATCCACATAAAATAAGAGATGTTTCTAAAAACCATTAGAATTTTATATTTTGGAAAATTATTCCTATTTAGTGGATAAAAAATCCACAAAATTTTAAAACTCTAGAATTTTGTATTTTGGGAAATTGTGCTCATTTTTGGATAATAACCTACAAAACTGAGATATTTTTTAAAATGTTAGAATTTTTATATTCTGAGAAATTATGCTGATTTGTGGATAATAGCCTAAAAACCGATTTTTTAATAAACGCTAGAAATTTTCATTTTGATAAATTATGATGAATTGGTGGATAATAACCCACAAAATCTCAAAGCTTTTGTAAAACTTTGGAATTTGAGAAATTATGGTAATTTGGTGGATAATAAACCATAAAAAGTGTGAGAACTTGTAAAAAACTATAATTTGTATTTTGAAAAATTATGTTCATTTGATGAATAAAAATCCACTAAATTAAAAGATTTTATAAAATACGAATCTTATTTTTGAAATTAAAAGTTCTAGTGATTTACCATTAAAAGTATTAAAAGTTGCAATGATCACCACTCAAAGCTAGAAATGATGCAGCATTGAAATGTTCAATGATCATCCTTAAATGTTACAATATTCATAAAATAATCATCAACCTAAAAGTTGCAAGTCTTCCTTTGAAGAGATGCATATATTTTTTCAAGATGTATAATATTCATTTGATTTCCACCAGTTTTCTTGTTTTAAGTATAATTTTATATTGGCAAAATAAAGAACATATAATCAAAATCATACATAAATAAAAAGTATTATAACAATTTAATTTCCTCCATAATGATATTATATTTTATAAATGTTCAAGAACTATGATGTCATATAGATTGAATCCCTTAACTCATGTGTACATATGAAAAAAATACATACACAAATTTCACACTTTCTATATGTTTAAATGTAACATTATTACAAGTGATGTGAATGGATAGGAAATTATTGAAACTCCATATTTTAAATTGGTGATTTTATTATTATATACCAAAGTAATGAATTTAGCTATTCTATTAATATTTTACAATAAAAATAATGTTATTAAAAGTGGGTTTGATTATTTTGTTATGTTTTAAAAGCAAAACAAATTTAACCATTGAATGAATTTTGTTTCTTTAAAATGCTGACTATTCAATTTTTAAAATAAAATAATTTCAATAGATAAATTAGATTTTTTCCTCTAAACAAAGTAAAAAGATAAATTTGCTAGTATTATATATAGATTTATTTGTTTCCTAGTCGATACGTTTTATAAAGAGAAATCTTGCTTGGTTTTATGAGCTAAACAATAATGAGTGTCCCTAACAAAAGAAATAGATTCCAACTGTTAACACTTGATTTGCTGTACGAACTACTTCCATGTGTCCTCGGTTCTTAGGCTTATCAAAAAGTCCAAGACGATGCTATCACTAAAATAATCTAAAGCCTTCCTGATCAAAGAATAACACACACGTAAGTATAATCTCGGAAAAAATGAGTAACAACAAGAATTTGTTCTTCATCTTCTTCTTGATCATCCTCTGTTTTTTCCTTAAAGCTAGTGTTGTGTTTGTTTCTGCTCAAACACATCACTGTTTGGACGATGGGTCTTTCGAACCAAACAGCACTTTCAACGAGAACCGTCTTCTTCTCCTTTCTTCTCTTCCATCTAACGTTACTGCTCACAACAGCTTCTTCTTCTTCAATGCTTCTCTAGGCCAAAATCCAAACAGAGTTTATGCACTAGCGATGTGTATTCCTAATACCGAAACAGAGGATTGCTCAAATTGCGTCAAGACCACTTCAGATGGACTTATCAAGAACTGTGCAAACAACACCGGAGCTTTTCAATGGTCAGGTCATGAGAATACTCTATGTTTCGTTCGTTACTCGAACCGTTCTTTCTTTGGCTCAGCGGATATGGACCCGCGTCAGATTCTTCCTAACGTTACAGATATAGGATCGAATTTAACTGAGTTTGAAGGAATTTGGCAAGATTTGATGCTTCGTATGGTGGATTTAGCTTCAAACAAGTACTATGAAGCTGAGATTAGACCATTGACAACTACAGATTCCAAAGAGACGATGATGATATATACGATTATGCAGTGCACGTCTGATATATCTAACGCTGATTGCAACACTTGTTTGCGAAATAGCGTAGGTGATTATCAGAATTGTTGTCGTGGGAAACAAGGAGGTCTTGTTACTCGTCCAAATTGCTTTTTCCGGTGGGAATTTTATCCTTTCTACGGAGCTTTTCGTAACATTTCAACACCAGCGCCTAAGAAAGGTGAAAGAAAAGTCAATTCAAGAACAATATAACTCTGTTTCTTCGTTTCATATTTTGATGATGTGCTTTCTAATTTTGATATCGAAGAATCTCCAGTAGTGAAGATTGTAGTTCCAGTTCTCGTCGTTGCTTCCTTACTGGTTTTAGCCGTCGTTGGAGGTTTTCTTCACCGGAGGAGAAAGAGGAAGAAGGACGGATTCGGAGATACTTTTCAAGAACTTGACTGTAAGTTTCTTTCTTCCTTTGTTTACAACAGTTCTTCACCAAAAACCAAGACTTAACGTTTCTGTCTTCGTATGCAGTTGCAGAAGTTGATGCTCTTTCTTCGTTGAAATTCGAATTCCGTACAGTTCAAGCTGCAACAAGTGACTTCTCCAAGGAAAATAAACTCGGAGAAGGCGGATTTGGTCCAGTATTCAAGGTAAACAAATTTGGTTTGATATTTTGTTTCCATTATCGATGTTGAATTCATGTTATTCTTATAACCACCAATCAACAATGTAAAGGGAAAGCTTCAAAACGGTGAAGAAATAGCAGTAAAGAGATTAGCCATACGTTCAGGACAAGGAGAAGAAGAATTCAAAAACGAAGTTCTGTTATTATCTAAGCTCCAACATAGAAACCTAGTTAAACTTCTTGGTTTTTGCTTACAAGGAGATGAGAAGCTTCTCATTTATGAGTTTGTTCCCAATTCAAGCCTTGATCATTTCATATTCGAGGTTAAACCAGATCATTCTCCACCTTTGAGAGCTGATTGGAGCACACGATTCAACATTATCGAAAACATAGCTCGAGGGATTCTCTATCTTCATGAAGATTCTCGTCTCAACATCATTCACCGTGACTTGAAACCTAGTAACATTCTATTAGATTATCAGATGAATCCTAAGATTTCAGATTTCGGTATGGCTAGATTGTTCGATTCAGATGACCAGACAAAAGGTCTAACAACGAGCAGAGTCATGGGAACCTAGTAAGTACTCCGTTTTTCACTACTTCAAGATTTAAACTCTGCATTTTTTTAACCTCAACATTCAATGTTGCAGCGGGTATATGGCGCCGGAATACTTAGCACAAGGACGGTTTTCGGTTAAGACCGATGTTTACAGTTACGGAATCATGGTTCTAGAGATCATTTGTGGTCGGAAGAACAATAGCTTTCACCCAAACGGTGTATCTTGTCATGTAAGTATACTTGAGTTCATTACACTTAACCTTATGAGTCGTTGGTAATTTTTATATGTAAGATAAACGGTGTAGGCCTGGATAAATTGGCGCGAGGATCGAGCATTAGACATTGTTGATTCAGTGATCACAGAGAATGTATCAAGAAACGAGATGATGAAATGTATCAACATAGGACTGTTGTGTGTTCAAGAGAGTGTGAAGAGAAGACCAACCATGGACTCAGTTGTTCATTGGCTCAACAGTAAATCTGTGACTCTTCCGGTTCCATCAACACCTGCGTTCGTTTTCCATGATTATTCAGCTGAAGCTTCTCGAGTATCGCATGTCCAGGTTTCAATCACTGAGCTTGAGCCACGCTGAAGAGTGAAGATTGGTTTAAATCGGTTTATTCTATTTTAGTTTTCTTTTTTCTTGTGTGTGATTATGGTCATTGACTCTCCGGTTTGAGATGTATAGTTTTACATTTATTGACTTTTTGAGTATGTAGATACCAAGAAAGCATATTTTAAGAGTCTAATTTCTAAACCGACTAAACCAATGAAAATCAATTGAACCGGAAAGATTGGGTTCGACAAGACAAGTAGATGAAGAAGCTTCGGTCAGAACCGAATCTGTGTCTCGTTGTCGCAACGAGATGGATAAGTTATCCGATATAATGTTAGAGCCACTTGTTAGCCTCGCCACGACGACACATGTGAGCTTCATGCAAGGATTTGAGATACACGTGGCACTCTCTTGTGCTCAGAAAAATTCCCNAAAAAATGTTCAGATTTGGGCACGGAAGTGTGAAACGTGAAGCAACCCCTTTTAAACAGTAGAAGAACCAATTCAATACGCATTCAGAACCCTAAATTCCAGGAAGAGAAAAGAANCAAAAATGTCCAGATTTGGGCACGGAAGTGTGAAACGTGAAGCAACCCCTTTTAAACAGTAGAAGAACCAATACAATACGCATTCAGAACCCTAAATTCCAGGAAGAGAAAAGAAGATCCCAAAGGAAAATTAAACTACAGCTTAAAAGAAAGCTTCGGTTTCGGTATCCTCCTTAAAGTTACAAGCTTTGGATTGTGGTGGGAACACGCAAGAAAATAGCGTAAAAATTTGGTTCCAAGCTTCATTTCTTCTCTTTAATTCGGAAAAATTGAGCTTGGATTGGGTAAAGAGAGCAGAGATGTGTAGTTTGTCGGCGAGTCTGTTATTACCACCAAAGCTGAAACCAGCTTATTCAGACAAACGGAGTAATAACAGTAGCAACTCACTCTTTGTTGCCAATAGAAGATTTAAGAGGAAAAACCAATCAATTGTTCCCGTAAGGATTTCATTTTATTATTCTATATACAATTTCTTTTATTGAATTGTTATGTTCCTTTTTAAAAAAATCATTTGTGATTAGCTATAATTGAATCATTTCGATTACTCACGGCTTTCCCCTTTTCGAGATATTATGAATATTACGGTTCTTATTGGATAGGAATCTATTTCTATTTCTGGATAAATCCTAAACCAAAATTCCAGTTTGTCTTAATGAANCAGTTAGCTTTTGTCTGTCTTAATGAATTTATAATTTTCTCGAGAATTACGAGCAAATTTGAATGTTTTGAGTTTTATGGTGCAGGTTGCAAGATTGTTTGGACCAGCGATATTTGAGTCATCCAAATTGAAAGTGTTGTTTTTAGGAGTTGATGAGAAGAAGCATCCATTAACGCTCCCTAGAACTTACACACTCACTCACAGCGACATTACAGCTAAATTAACTTTAGCCATCTCTCACTCCATAAACAATACTCAGGTAAACATAGAAGTAGAAAGATTGATATGGTTTTAGNGTCTTAATGAACTTATAATTTTCTCGAGAATTACGAGCAAATTTGCATGTTTTTGAGTTTTATGGTGCAGGTTGCAAGATTGTTTGGACCAGCGATATTTGAGTCATCCAAATTGAAAGTGTTGTTTTTAGGAGTTGATGAGAAGAAGCATCCATTAACGCTCCCTAGAACTTACACACTCACTCACAGCGACATTACAGCTAAATTAACTTTAGCCATCTCTCACTCCATAAACAATACTCAGGTAAACATCGAAGTAGAAAGATTGATATGGTTTTAGCAATTTTGGAGGCTTATGTATATAAATGCTCTGGGTATAGTTGCAAGGATGGGCAAATAGGATATACAGAGATGAAGTGGTAGCAGAATGGAAGAAAGTTAAAGGGAAAATGTCGCTTCACGTTCATTGTCACATAAGCGGTGGCCATTTCCTCTTAGATATCTTTGCAAAGTTTCGATACTACATTTTTTGCAAAGAACTACCAGTGGTAAGTTTTCAAACTCGAAAGCAACTTCTTCTTTTTGATTTGCTTTCGTGTAAACAAATGTTGATTAATATAATCTGCTTTGATATATCTAGGTGTTGAGTGCTATTGTGCATGGAGATGAGAACTTGTTGAACAGTTACCCTGAGTTGCAAGAAGCTCTTGTTTGGGTTTATTTCCATTCTAATGTTGAAGAGTTCAACAAAGTCGAGTGTTGGGGGACGCTTTGGGAAGCTACTTCCCCTGATGGTCACAAGACTCGCTCTCTTCCTGAGACTAAGTGTGCGGAGGAGTGTAGTTGTTGTTTCCCACCTTTTAGCTCGATTCCATGGTCACATAGTCTTAGTAATGAAGGTGTTAATGGCTACTCTGGGACTCAGTCTGAAGGAATGTCAACTCCAAATCCGGAGAATCTTTAGTTATTCAATCAATATACAATTTTACCTTTTTAAATTCATTTTGGTGGTTTGTAAAGTGTAAAAGGTGGATCTAGTGTTTGGTTTAGTTTGGTGTACATAATGATTATTTGTCGATTTATACCAATGATATTTGCAAAGTAAACGTATACAAATGGATTCTGTTTTCAAGAATCATTGAAAGTGAAGATAGTATGGGAATATTATACGTACACAAGGACCCAATTTGACGACGTCACAACGTAAAACTAGAGAGACGTAAAGGTAAAGTGATGGTGGCAAAGACTTGACTTGTCTTGTTTACGAAGCGTATCAGCCACATCTTGCTTCTCTAATGATTCCAAATCATGTTTTTGGATTTATTTGGTGTCTTTCTTCACAATCTTCTTAATGTTAAAACCAAATAAAAGATAACTTTTATGTTCTCTCTGACCCCATTACCCAGCTACACCTAATTTACAACCAAAATCGTGAAGAAAAGACGAAACATAGAGAAATGGCAATGAATTATTGCATTTATTGGGACCTCATTATTAAATGTTGTGTTCGTAAGGTAAATACAACAAAATTTGAATAAAGATATACAATTATAAGGAAAATCTTGCGCATCTTGATGAACCCTGATTGTAATATATCAAAAGGGTTAGATCTTTTTTGCACCCACCGTGTAAAAGAATGTGTTCGACTCTGTTTCTGTGTGATATGTCGATTGAGATGACCAACTTAGGCTGCTGTTGAAGTAATGAAAGAAACATGTAACTGTTTGTGTGTGTGTTCAAAGATGTTTCAACGAATTGTTGTTCTACCAAAGAAAGACGACCCGATTTCACCATCCGTGTTCTGCACAGAGAATAGAAGATCGAATCATTTCCTCTAAAAGTGTCGTTGATATAACTGTGAAGTAGATAAAAAGTTGGTTTGTACCTGAGATTTGGGAGAAGGGAACACATTCCAGAACCTTAAGGTTTCATCTCCTGCTCCGGTTACAATTGTCTGTCCATCGGGTGAAACCGCAAGGTACAGAACACGGTAGGTGTGACCGGTCAGAGTTGCAATCTGATCCAAAAAGAGACAGTTAATGACAGATATAGAAAATATACAGACACGCAGGTTCAGAGCGAGTTCATACTTTAGACATGGTTGGGTATTTCCAGACAATGATTTGGTTCTGGGAATATCCGTGAGTGCTAACCAGTTCATTAACGTTCTTAGACCAAGCTAGATTGCATACCTGTATTTATGCAAGAAAAACTACGGTTTGTAACCGTGAAATGTTTGGTTATGTTTTGTGAAGTCGTGTCAAATCAAGGAAGTGTTACCTGACTGCAAGTATCTATGGAACTCAAATGAGTGTTCGTCGTTGTATTCCAGAAACGTATGCATCTATCAGCAGTCCCACCACCAGAAGCAAGAAGCCCATGAACATGAGGAGACCAAGCTATGGCTTTAACCGCTGCAGTGTGTTCACTATATTTCAAAACTGGTTGTGTTGAATGTTGGTTCCATACAAAAAGCTGCAAAAATTCAAGACCATTAGGCCATGTTGGAAAAACAAAGAAGAAGAAGACTAATGTAACCACACATGAAGAGAATGAGAGTATGCACCCGATTATCGTTTCCACCAGATGCTAACTCTCTGTTGTCATAAGACCACTTGAGTCCGCATACCTCAGATTTATGACCTGCCAATTTACTGACATGATCTTCTTGACACCTTATGTCTCTCTGAAGAATACTCTTGTCTCTGCTTCCAGAAGACAGAACCGATGAGCTCCATGCCAGGGCTCCAACTCTTAGGCGATGACCTTCCATTGTTCTTGTTCTCTTGCAGCGTGACGCATCCCATATCTACACACAACAAAAGTGAATACTCCTCAAATTCTAATGAAATCCTAAGCTCAGATACTTTACATCTTAAACCACACAGAATTTAACTTCCCTCAGGACAATGTCCAAGTACCTAACACCCCTTGATAATGTTTCATTTGAGCATATCAACTTATCTTTTAGTTAAAGAAAAATGACTTCGTAACAACCACCTGATATTGTACATTCTTAGCTACAGAAAATAAGAGTATATAACAATGGACATTAACAGAAAGTGATGAGATCAAACCTGTACTTTCCCGGTACTAGTTCCAACAGCCAGGTGAGTTCCGCGTAACGCCCAACCCACAGAGCAAACGCTATCATCAGCCCCGAGATCACACAACTTGGTTACCTGTTGAATTTCAAGGAAGATATCAACATCAGAACAATTCGAGATCGTATAATTCTTTTGACAAGGTCTATTAGAAAATTTGTTATGAGACAAAAAAACCCACCTTGCTGCTACAAGCATTCCACAAATACACGCAATTCCCTAGTCCCACCGCAAGAACATTTTGTGCGGACCAATCCACGAGATTCAAATAAAAATCGTCTTGCAAGGCTGGTGCATCCAATACCTAACAACAAAAAAGAAGCCTCTGTTATCGTCTGTAGCAACATTGCCCACAGACAAATATCCAAGCCAAATAACAAAAGCATCATCTGCACATCTGTAAACACACTTAGAGCTACGCATTGTTCAATAATGGTCTCATCTAGATCACTCTACACTAGAAAATCCTACATAAACCTCAAACTCCAATTCTAAACCATCAGAAAACAACACATCAGAAAGATCACAGGAAATTGAAGAAAAAGTCAACAAGATTAAGAATTTAAGATCTCCAAACTCAAATCTATCCACATTAATCAAAAAACCATCGAAGAAACAAACAACCACTGAAAACCCAGAGGACACGATCCAGATTCATTGTTCTAAACTCATCAATCTAGATGAATCGCAAACAATAAAAGAAGAAACTAACAATGTAGCATCTAAAAAAACCCACCTTATACGGCGATCGCTGTACCTTCCTAGGCGATTTGATCGGACTATGACTAACACCAGGAGCTTCATCAGACCCAAAAGGAGATAAAGAATTCAAAGAACGATGCGACTCCGTCTTAAACCTGAAAATATTCCTCGACGAAGAGAACCCAGTAATATCTCGTTTTTCCGGCGTCTCAGGTCCAAACATCGCAGCTCGCAAAAGAGTAGCGTAAGAGCCAGCCCCATCTTCTTTACCATCTTTACTCGGAGAAAGATCGAAGAGTGCGAAATTGGATCCGGATCTACTGGGTATAAATCGATCAGAGTATATAAACCTTGATGGTGATGGAGATTGATTGGAATTGATTAAACGATTGATACGAGACTCAAGTGAAACCATCGAAGGCGATTGATTCAACTGAGAAGAAGAATTCGTCATCGTCGTCATCACATTGCTTGCGTTAGGATCTTCCATTAGTTTTGACTTCTCTTCTTCCAGATTTAACAAAGACAAAGAGTGTTGTGTTGAAACCTCTCTCGTTGTCCTTTTATTGAATTTTCATTTTTTTTCCTTTTTTTTTATTTTTTTTTTACCTTTTTCATTAATTTTTTAATTTGTAAAATTTCCTTCCCGGGAAATCTTCAGGAAACAGAAAACGACATGGGAAGTGATGCGATTTTAAGTAGTGATCAGGTTTGGTTTTATAGATTGATTAGCTTCTGACTCAATCTTAATCGTTAGATTAAGACAAATGATTATTGGGCTTATTATAGCTGGGCCCAACTTAGTTATGTCTAGCTACAACTAATTTCTGGCTTCTACCTTTTTTTTTAAATAGTGTTGAAAATGTAAAAAAATAGTGATCTTGAAAATCTTAATGGCGTTGACAAATTTAAAACTAAAAAACAAANAAATAGTGTTGAAAATGTAAAAAAATAGTGATCTTAAAAATCTTAATGGCGTTGACAAATTTAAAACTAAAAAACAAAAGATCTTAGATGGTAGAAAAGAAATGTGAATCTCACAGATCTACGTCCAGTCAAGCAAAAAATTATTATTTAAATATTTAAAATAGATCTGAATTCTATTATACTAATTTTTAATTTCATATTTAAAAATTTAGAGATAAAAACCAAACAAAAAATTAAGTCTTGTGAATTAGAAATCAATACGAATGTAAGAAAAACTAAATGTATTTTTTTCTGAGTTAGAAATTGATTATAAAATATATTTAAGTATTATTACAATAATGAAAACACTTAAATACTAATTTAAAAAACGAAAATCCTCTTATATATTAAAAGAGAAGCATTGGAGGC
>OVAU01002761.1:0-11973 GCA_900406315.1 Biscutella laevigata subsp. laevigata
TAGGTTTTTAATTTTATTTTATTATATGAAAACTTTTTTTTTTATTTACAACAATCTATTAGTCTGATTTTAAAATCTTATGATTTGATTTTGAAATCTCATGATTTGACTTTGAAATCCTATGATTTGATTTTCAAATCTCAGGATTTGATTTCAAATCCATTTGCTTGATTTCAAATCCATCTGCTTGNGACTTTGAAATCTTATGGTTTGATTTTCAAATCTCAGGATTGATTTCAAATCTCAAGATTTGATTTCAAATCCATTTGCTTGATTTTGAAATCCGTGGATTTCTAAATCCAAGTAGAATTTTCAAATCCATCAAAATACCAAATCCAATAACCCCTACTCAAATTGACAAAATGGACAAGTTCATGGTTTTTATGGAATTTTTCCCATTTATTTATATGGAGTTATTATTGTATTGTGAAGTTATCTTTGGAATGTGTTTGAGTAATTAACTATAAGTAAAAGAGTAAACTGATAAAATAAATAAATCTAAAGATAAAACAGTCACATGATTAATAATTAGATGTAAAAAACAAAATAAGAGTCACATGCTAGTTAAATAGATATCTACCTAACATATAGATGTACTATATAGTGGTAAAATGAGTATGTAAAATGTCTAAGATAGTTTTCTTTAAAAATTTCCCTAAGTCTATGTCTTATTAGTATATATGCTTGGTAAAGTGTGAGTTACAAGATATAAGTTTCATGGTCATAAGAATCTTGTAATCTTCATTTTGAGTTTCCTTTTATAAAATTTCTCTTTCCTATAAATCACGTTCTTCTAGAATTTTGATTGATTCTAGTAAACTTCATTCGTGGATGTATCCACTATATGTTTTGTAAGTTTCAAGACTTGCAAAATGTAGATTGTTGTTGCACTGTGTATCTTCTTCCACCATCAAGAGATATAGCCTTGTGGTTTGTGTTAGTGCAGTCGCTATGTTACCACTCGAAATCGAATCCCACATATTACATGTATTATGATTAAAAAAAATTGAATTTCAAGATATAGCCTTCAATTGTCTTAGACCTACTTAGAATACTTAATAATATTCATCATGTTTATTTTTGGGTTTAGGTTTCGACAAGAAAATATAAATATGATCAACACTCTATATCCACCATTATTAAACATTTTTTCTTTGTCATTATTGTGGGCCAGAGAGTTTCTTTTAGCATGTACTTAACTAATTAATCATAATAAAGTAAATGATAAAAAAAAATATATATATTAAAAACACATGACTAATAATTAGGTAGGAGAAACAAAATAAAAGTTACATCCTACTTAAGTAGGTAGGTGTACCTATCTAATAAGTGGTTGTAAAATAAATATATAAAATATTCTAAAATATCTAAAAGAATATTCTTTAGAATATTCCATATGTTTTGCATTATAAATATTTGTGTTTAGAAAATTGAGAGATAAACTTGAGACTTTTGATGTTTCTTTATAATGCTCTTAGTAAAGTTTCTTTTTCTTAGTAAACCTCTTCCCTCCTTTAGATTTTCTAATTCTCTGATTGATCCCGGTAAGTTTCCTTCATTATGTATCTATTGTGTATTTACTAGTTAGCAAAGCTTGTAAAATGAAGATTATTGTCGCAGAGTGTGTCCTCTTTTACCCTTTAACAAACTTACTCACATATTTGAATTTTGGGATATAACTTCTGATTATCCTAAACCTTACCTACTTAGAATACCTAATTATATTCATGATATTTTATTAGGATTTTTTAGTTTAGATTTTGACAAAAAAATAGATAGCAATGCTTTATCACCATTATTTAACATTTTCTTGATTCCATTTGTTTATTCAATAGTTATTATTGTGTGTTAGGAAAAAAAACTTCTCTTTGCCTATGTGCTTGAACAATTAACCATAATAAAGTAAGAAAATAAAAGATGAAAATTAAAGTAAAATTAAAAATCCACATTGTTAATAATACGATGTTAGACATAAAATAAGAATCACATGATAAATAAGTAGGAGGTAGGTACCTACCTAATATGTGGTTGTAAAATGAAGATATAAAATATCTAAAAGAATATTCCTTAAAATATTCCTTAAGATATTTTATGAGTCTTGGTATTATAAATATTTATGTTTGATAAAATGTAAGTTGTAAGTTGGGGAATCTTACCGGTCTTATGATTTTCTTTCGTTCTTAAGTGTTCTTAGTTAAGCTTTTCATTTTCTAGTAAATTTGTTCTTTTTAAAACTCTTAAAACTTTGATTGATTTTGCTAAACTTTCTTTGTAGTTGTATTCACCATATATATGTACATTATCAAAACTTCAATGTGATTTTGACAAACTATTTTTTGTCTTCAAATACATATATCTCAATAGTTTTAGGTTTATGGGGCGTTATTGGTTCTGGTATTTTAATGAATTTGAAAATTTATGTGAAATCTAGTGTTATTGGATCTAGGATTTTCAAATCTGTATTGAAATCATGTGTTATTCGTTTTGTGATTTTAAAACCCATATTGAAATCTAGTGTTATTCGTTCTATGATTTTAAAATCCATATTGAAATATTGTGTTATTCGTTCTATGATTTTAAATTGCATATTAAAATCATGTGTTATTCAATATTGTGGATTTGTATATGTATTTGATTTCAAATATGATTTTAGGGGATTTGGTAGGATTTGTAGGTTAAAATATGAAGACTCAAATCATGAACTATTTGGACGGATTTGGATGGATTTATATTCTCTTCATAACTTATGTTTATTATAATATGAAATAATACATTTTTATATCATATATGTTTATTAAACAACTCTAACTATTTTTATTTTACATGATAATTTCCATTTTTTTTACCCTATCTACATTATTTTTTTTTTATAAAAGTTTAACTTTTTTCTTATGGAGGGAAATTTTTAGTGATCTCTATATAAAAATGAACAAAAATATGAAATCTTTAAAACCAAAGAATGCAAGAATCAAAAGATCGAGTAAAAGGTTCTTATAATCCGTGGAGTATTTAAGAGACAAATACGTGGAGAGATTATGAAAACAGTTTATTATAATAAAATAAGATATTTAAGGTTTTAACTTTTATTTTATCATATGAATTTTTTTTTTGATTCACAACAATCCTCTTTGTCTAATATTAAATCTTATGATTTGATTTACAAATCCATTTGCTTGATTTTGAAATCTAAGGATTTGATTTTCAAATTCATTTACTTGATTTTCAAATCTATGGATTTGATTTTCAAATCCATTTACTTGATTTTGAAATCAAATCAAATCTATGGATTTTCAAATCCAAGTATAATTTTCAAATCCATCAAAATACCAAAACCAATAACCCCTACTTAATGTTAGTTACATAATCCGTCTACAAATATTGTATAAGTAATATTTTGATTACTTGTTTTACCTTATTATCTCAAATTAATTTAAGGTAGTTTAGTGAGATATAATAGATATCTATAAATATGTTTCAAGTCCATACCATTTAATTTTATCTTACGGAAGTCATATTTTTTTGGGAATTTTGTATTCGCTTTTGAATGGGTTTTTTTCTGTTTTCGAATGGATTTTTCTCCACAGTTAAGTAAGTTGTTTTCCTTCTTAATTTTTTTGTCATGTGGCGGATATTACTATCCACATTAAAAGCCTCGTATGAAATAAGAATTGAAGTTTCAAGGTGTTATAAGAATGTAGAAGTTGTTATCAACTCTACTACAAACCTCCAAACGAATTTTTTTTTTTTTTTTTTTTTTTAAAAAAAAGCNACAACATGCAATATACGGGATTCGATCCCAAGGGGTAACACAGAAACGACACTAGCACAAACCATTATGTTACAAATGCTGATTAATGGATTTTCTTATTTACCATTGTAAACTTTTCCATTCTACTTAATTAATTAATATAATATAGTTGAAAATAATATAATATATCGAAACAAATTACTGTTGGAGATTATCCCACATTGGAAAGATGTATGAGAACCTGAGTTATATATAAGTGATATGGGTCAATCCACTCATTGCCAATTGGTTTTGCGTTGGAAGCCCATAGAACTTAACATGGTATCAGAGCAGACCCACACCTCCCCATTTAAACTGAGATCGATTAGGCCCACTATTATACTTGGCCCATCGATCTTCCGATATCGGTCCGGCTCGATGCTAGTCCGATCGATCTAACTTGATCTTATAATGAGATATTGTCGTGACTAATAGCTAGACTGACCATTGTCTCGAGGGGGTTGGAGATTGTCCCACATTGGAAAGATGTATGAGAACCTGAGTTATATATAAGTGATATGGACCAATCCACTCATTGCCAATTGGTTTTTAGTTGGAAGCTCATATAACTTAACAATTACAAGTTTTATTTAGATCACGCCTCTAAAATAAAATCGTTTTTAATGATGTTATTTAGTTACCAAATGAGCACATTTAGCGTGATAGAAACATCATCGCCGTTGCACCTCATCCTAGCTCTAGAGCGAGCACTAAGGATAGTGGATAGACTTGTTATCCTCCTGACGAAGGAAAAAATATTTTTTTTTTTTAAATGTTATTTAGTTATCGAGGTGGCGTGGTGACCCAAAAAATTAGAAAAGAAAAAAAAAAGTTTTAGCCGGACCCACGTTGGTTTGCTCACCGTCTTCCCCAACTCCATTCCCCCTAGAAGGCACATAGCTTTTCCTCATTCTCTCCATTTTTTCTCTCTCTCCATTCCAATTCCAAAGCTCCTTGCCGCGGTTTTATCCTTATCTCCCTCCACTGGGTCTGATTCGTCTCTCTCCCTATATTACTCTCTTACTCATATTTTGACTTATTTCCTTCTCGCTCCTCGACTCTCTGGTATCATCGCCGTCGTTATCTCAACGCCGTAAAAAAATATTCGACACAAGAAGTGCTAGGTTGAAGTAGAGGCGGATTGGTAATCAGTATACCTAGAGAAGCCCTAAGTAAGAGTACCGTCATCACTGTGTGACTATCTTCTTCTGCTCTATCTTTACCGCGCTCATTGTGGACACAATGGAAAGTAACAGTCGATCTACATGAGAGAAAAAAATCGATGTAAACTAATATCATCCATAGCCAAGATTCCCTCTCTCTCGGCCTTTCTGATTTGTTATTCCCCTAATTTTTGTTTTCTAGGTCATTTTAGCTGAGTTTTTTTTTTGGGGTTAAATTCTTCACAAAACCTGAAGTTCTTATAAGTTACCACACGCACAAGATATACGAGCTATTGGATTTATCTCTGATTGTGATATTTTTGAATTCTTATGTTATTTTTCTTCCTTCCAGAGAAACAAGATGAGCTACAACAGAAGTATAGACCTCTCCCATGATGCTGTGGCTATTAAACCTGAGCACCGCCTTATGCTTCAGAGCAAGTCACCTAGAAGCGATGGTTCCCAAGGACATCCTCTACCTCAAGATTCAGAAGAAAATAGAGGATCCATTACTCAAAGCGGTGGTCAGAGTAGCACTAGTGTGGTTGATCAGGTCCGGACGCCACCTGAAGATGCTGGTGTCACTTCTTCATCCACCATATGCTCAGCCCCTGTTTGTAGGCAATTCTGGAAAGCTGGAAACTACACTGATGAACTGAGTTCAAAATCTCATCAGCCAAGTATGCTATATTGCTAATAATTAGTTATCATTTACTTTGCTGGAGGCTATGATGTTTTGAGTAATACACGCCAGAGTACATTTTTCCTTTGCCTTGTTCCAGGGTTTTGCTTATGGTTCTTGGTATATGTTTCACAGATGGAAAAAATTATCTTCATGTGCACCCTATGTTCCTTCACTCCAATGCTACTTCACATAAATGGGCTTTTGGTGGTACAACTCTATAATCATAATTTTTCCGTTTTGAATGTGGCTAGCAAACATCATTTAAGCGTTTTTAACAAGACTTATCCGGTTCGCTCTCTACCTGCAGCTGTTGCAGAACTGCTTGACAATGCTGTTGATGAGGTTCGTCCTTTCTTTTGACGTTCTTAATGTTTTAATCAGACTACCTGCTTGTAAAATGCCTTGAACGTTTTGTTTCTGCAAATCTTAATATCTGGGCAAAACCGTAAATGTTTTGATAGAGAACATGTCTCTTCTGGAACCCAAGCGCTTCACTTTCTGACTCCATTTTGTCATTTGTTTCATGAAGGTTGAAGTGTGCCCTAAATATTGGTAGATAATCTTTAAAGTTGTGAATGATAATGGATTAATATATTTTGTGCTATGTATCCTCTTCCCCCTATAGATCCAAAATGGGGCCACTTTTGTCATTGTAGATAAAACCACAAACCCAAGGGATGGTACAACAGCATTGCTAATTCAAGGTATTTGTGCATGACAATTTTTTGATCAAATTCGCACGAGGGCTGCTTGCAGAAGCAATATTTCTTCTAATCATCTTTGCATAAAACTATCAGATGATGGTGGTGGGATGGATCCTCAGGTCATGCGGCATTGCATGGGTTTTGGATTCTCAGAGAAGAAATCGGATTCAGCCATTGGTAGATGTATGAATCTTTCTCTTCATTTTTTTTGGGGTCAAACTTCTCTCTTCATTTGTGGAACTTGTATCTTTAGTTATGATTCTTGGTCACATATCTCTAATTATGATTCTGCAACACATATCTTAAGTTTTGAGTTTGCTGCACTGATCGTTAGTTATGATTCTGTCTCTCATCCTTCATTATGATTCTTTAGATGGAAATGGTTTTAAGACTAGCACGATGAGACTTGGGGCCGATGTCATTGTTTTCAGCCGCCATTTGAAGAACCAGTGAGTGGATTGTTGGTATTTCGTACAATTTTTCATCTAATCGTCTTTTCAATCTTTATATATGGGGATTATAGAAATAGTAAACATGAGCGAGGTTTCATTGTTTTACCTTTCTGGTTTTCTCCATTAATCGTTTAATTTTTCAGTATGCTTTCTGAGCAAGAGAAGGTGCTAATTTTTTTTCTTTTCCATCTGAATAGAAAATGGACACAGAGTATAGGGCTCCTTTCTTACACATACCTGACACGTACAGGCCATGATAGAATAGTTGTTCCCATTGTGAGTCTCCCTCTCTCTCATGTTATTGTACCATTTTTTTCTGTAATCTAACCGTGTTGCCTTATGCATATTCAGTTGGATTACGAGTTTAGGTCATCAGCTAGCAAATTCGAGACATTGCAAGACCGGGAACATTATATATCTAATCTCTCCATTATGCTAGCATGGTCTCCATTTTCAACAGAGGAAGAGCTTCTGCAGCAGGCAAGGCCAATTTCTCCAGTCAACCCATGTTTAAAACCTGTTAGGATATTGTTGATGAGCTTTTTGTCTCGTACACAAGAAAATGATCATAACTTTGAATCCATCTACGATTGCTTTCCATTTCAAAATTCCGTATTTCTTGGATGTTGTCGCTTATAGTGTTTATATATTCTCCCTTTCCATAATCTGATTATAGTTACGTATTTCAAGGTATAGATGAATGAATCCTCACGTAAGACGCGAGTTATTCATTGGAGACTCTAGTTTGCGTTTAAATTAGGCTCTTTCATGTTGCCTATTTGTTTATTGTTCCCCTGCACGCATAAAAGCTTTTATCTGATATGTTACCTAATTCCTCTCTTTGGTGACATTTTACTTCTTTTTTACCCTTGTGGCAGTTTGATGACATACCTCATGGGACCAAGGTTATCATCTATAATATGTGGCTCAATAGTGATGCTAAAATGGAATTAGACTTTGACTCTGTTGCTGAGGTTAATATTCTTTATATTTTATCTTTCAGATTTTCTTTATTGCCAAGTATTATTATTTAGTTGAGTTCTTGTTTTAAAAGGATATTCTCATCGAAGGAAGCATAAAAAAGACATCATCTAAGATGGTGAATGATCATATTGCAAGCCGGTTTTCTTACTCTCTTCGTGTGAGTATCTCTATTTCTTTGCTCAATAATATTTAAGGGAACTGTTATGCTTAAGTTTATTAGCCAGTGGCTTACATGGTAATATCGGATCATACTTGTATGAGCAAATATACATATACTCTTGAGAAATACATAATGCACATAGGCATAGATTAAGAGCTGCTGACAACTGTATATTTGAAAATACTGAGGCAACTGTGTTTATACAAATGCTAGACAACTGGGATGCAACTGAAATGTTATCCTTTCCGCTGCTGATACCTTTGTGCAGGTTTACCTATCCATATTATACTTGCGGATTCCTGATACTTTCAAGATAGTGTTGCGTGGTAAGGTTGTCGAGCATCATAATGTTGCTGATGATCTGATGCATCCGCAGTACATCTATTATAAGCCTCAGGTTGCTGGATCTGAACAGGTGAGCAAAAAGTATCTGGAAGGCTCTTGTTTTTCTTCGTTAAACTTCTTAGTTTTTTTCGTCTTTATTATGATTTGAATCTCGACGTTTGATGAGCAGGCTGAAGTTGTAACGACGATTGGTTTTCTGAAAGAAGCTCCCAAAGTAAACCTTCATGGGTTCTGCGTCTATCACAAAAACCGCCTAATAATGGTGAGTTTGAAAGAAGCTCCCAAAATTTGCCACAGAATGTTATCTACTTTAACACAACTCAGTATAATTGTCAAGTTCTATAACAGATTCCATACATAATCTTGTATGTTACAGTGACCTTGTCCTTTTTTGCTCTTTTCAGCCATTTTGGCAGGTCGTGAGCTATTCAAACAATCGAGGGAGAGGAGTTGTTGGTAAGAAGCTGTAAAAAGGATCAATCATTTAACAATAGATTTCCCTCTGGTTTGGTTGTTTTTACACAGTTCTCTGTGATGGTGAATTTATGTTAAGTTATATGCTGCTCGCAGGTGTTCTAGAAGCTAATTTTGTTGAGCCAACCCATAACAAGCAGGATTTTGAGAAAACTCTCCTTCTTCAGAAGCTTGAAAACCGCTTAAGGGATATGACAGCCGAGTATTGGTATTTTCCTAAGCCTTATCTTTTTGGTGGTTTTGGCTGTTATGTTTCTGTCTTTATCTATCCCCTCGGCAAAGTAGATAATACATAATTTCCCCTAGTGTACGGGGGGAAAACCCATATAAGATATCTCGTTGTCTAGCTGAGCATGGGATTTCAGTCCACCGTTTTGCCTGTAAATTTTTCCACGATACCTCTGGATTAGCTTGTATCACTTTCCTGTGATTCTTACTATTTCAAATCTCTAATAGGTGCTGCCATTGTGTGTTGATTGGGTATCAAGAAAATAAGAAGCCTCGTCTTAAGACACCTCAAACTGTTCAATCTGGCGGGAGGTCAGATAGAAAAATGTTCCAGACGAATTCTGCTGGACTGAGCGGCAGACAAGCAATTAGTCCTCCTCCAGGCTTCCAAGCAGGTTCTCCGAATGGAAATTTGGCATCTCTCCCTGGAGTTTCAGTTGAGCCAGGTAAAATGCTATTAACAGTTGAACTGTGAAGAAAGAGATCATAATTGGTCTTTGACTACACCAAAACTAGAGTTCTGTTTATTGGACTGCCCTGTCTGAGACCCGTAACCCCTTGATTGGTCCAGGGTTTATAACCATTTTTAGAAATATGTAAAATGATAGCCCCGCGAAGGCTCTATATATAGCCATTGCAACATGCAACCTCCTCCCATACTTAAATGAACAGAACAACATACGCAATATCTTACTGAAAACTGACACTTTTTTCTAAACTGATTACAAGTGCTGTGGCTATTACACGTCATTTTGTTGGAGACTGTTTTGTACTGTATGGTTCCCCTGCCAGCATTCCCAAACTCTCTCGGATGCTGACACGTGATGGTTGCATTATTGTTGCAGTGCTGTTGGCGAAGAGGAAAGATCATCCTGATACTTCTGCAAATGCAACGTCAAAAAGGAAGGTTGGAAATGATGGCTTTACTGTCCCAGGGCAGAATCGGGTTGAACAGGTACTCCCTAGACGCTTAAATACAAAACCGTGGATATTTCTAACTAGAGTTTCATCTGATCACTGTTTGTGGTAAATATGAGATTTCCCTTATGTGATAGACCGTGCACATGTACCCACAAAGAAACTTGATTGTAACTTTTAGTTTGTCACCATCTTCTGCGATTTCTATTTCTAAAACTTAATTTGTTTTTGCACATGCTCTGAAGTTTATTCACGGATCTGCAACTCGGTCACAAGATATTGAAACTGTCAAGTTGATGGAAGAAAACAAGAAGCTCCGAGCAAAGTAAGTGAAATTATGTAATATATATCGTTAATTTTCGCGTTATTTTGTGATCTCTGCCAGAAATTTATTAGATTTGTTATACTCAGATGCTTAGACCACAAGGTGCGAAGTCAAAGGCTTGAAGTAAAGGTACTTCCTTATGACATTAACGAGCAACCCTTTTTAATTACTCGTCTCTTCCATTTTCTTTGGTGGGTTGAAATTACCGTTAATCCTGCCAAATCCCGACCTCCTCTAAAGACATAGCTAATATATGAAGCTACTTTAGCATCTTTATATGAGTATTTGTCCTCCGTGTCTTTTATTAAACAATCTCGTAATCGGTTAAATAAGTTGCTCACTGACAATTCAATCGACCACTTTATTTGAAATACTAGACTAGATTCCCTTAGTCTGCCAATGGGGGTTTGAGTCAAACGAACTTGATTTTTGTGGTGATACAAAATGGGTTTGGGTTTTGTCTGCGCAGGCCTTAAACCTAAGGAGCGAGCTGGAGAAAGCTAAAAGTGAGTATGAAAGGTTAATGGAAGAGCTACAAGCGTTGGATAGAGTGAAAGAGGAGAACAGAAGCAAAGTAAATACGTAGAAACTTTCCCTGCTCTTGATAAAACACTTTTTCTGCCTCTGGTCCAATCTTCTAGTTGCTTAGTATATCTTACCTAAGGCTTTTGCCTTTTGCCTTTTGCCTTTTGCCTAGGGTAAGACAAGTGGAAAAAAAACTAATATGGTTCTGTTCGTTTGTAAAGTTGGGAGATGCATCCAGATGGATCATTTGGATGGACCATCTAGATGATCCATCTGGGTGATGTTCGTTTTTTGAGATGCATTTGGGTAACACATCTAGATGGACCATTTGAATGCATCTATGTTTGTTAGTGTATTTGAAAGTTTTTTTCCTGAAAATTACGTTTTTATCCCGAAAAATCACATTTTATCCAAGAAAATCACGTTTTCACAAGAAAATCACGTTTTTCACTAGAAAATCACGTTTTTCACTAGAAAATCACGTTTTTCACTAGAAAATCACGTCTTTCCCGGAAAACCACGTCTTTCCCGGAAAACCACGTCTTTTCCTGAATCGTGAGGGGTCAAGACACCTGAATCGCTCAAGGAAACTCGAAACCGGGAACGGAAGACCTCACCTAGTCACTGCCGGAAAGCTGACGTCGAGGTCACCATATGCCGACGGAACGAGACCCTGTTGGTCGGAGAGACGAGAGATGAGAGATGAGAGATGGGGCGCAAAGAGCCGAGTTAAGACCTAGAGCGAAAAATAAAGAGGAGGAGGGGGAGAATGGCCGGTGACGGTACTAAAAAAGCCACCCACCCCCGGCCGGAAATATCAGACGAAGAAATAAGAGAGAGGCGGCTAAGGTTTGAAGGAGCTTTGTCGAGAAAAAACGGAGGATTTTTTTTTCCTGGTCTTGTTCATCACGGTGTATTAGTTATGATTGTTATTTTGTAATCGCTGGAAATTTGAAATTACGAATATAATAATAACAAAGAACACAAACTCTTCATTTGTGATTTTAGTTACATACACTTTGTATTACCTGATTGGGCACAGTTTCTTAGTAATGTATCTGTTGGTGACAAAAGAACATGAACTCTGTATTTTGTAACGCTACTTCTTTTTAAAATTCATGAAATCCAAATATTTTCATACATAGGTGCTGTTCGTTTGGTCATCCAGATGGTCCATCTAGATGAAGCTACCAAATGATGTTTGTTTAGTGTTATTTAGTGGC